>DWQT01000205.1:0-26661 GCA_018244895.1 Myscelus amystis hages | reverse complement strand
TATTATAATTACACTAACGCATTGGGACGAGACCTGTAATGTTAGTTGTAAGTTTGGAAATAAATAAATAAATAAATTTAAAAAAAAAATGTTATCAGTGTAAACATATGTATAGTACCGACCTCAATTTCTTCATTCGGGATATTTGAAACATCATTTTTCAAACGGATAAGATGCAAGATAAATGACAAATTTACCATTGCTCAATTTAGTACATGGGTGAATCGGTCATCTTTCTGTTTATTTATACGATTGCTAAAAAAAGACGTTTTGGACTTGCAAAATTATATTCATCTGGTGACATTGAAGTATTTTATATTGGATTCTCAAGTTACACTTTATAGCATATTTTTTGTTTGCTTATTAATTACTCTTAAAAGAAATAGAAATTGAATTATAATATATTCGAAAATTATATTATTAATCTGTAATTTTCAATGCGACAACCTAATATCTAATAATATATTCACTGGCAAAATCAATTTAAAACATTGATTCTTTTAAATTAATGATAGGCAGGCTCATTAATGATAAACGATATTTATATTAAATACAAAATTCCTCATGAGTATAACGATACGTTAAAATGAATTACAAAAAAATCTTATGAATAATGACTTATTTGTTCTTGACACTTATTCAAGTATGTTACTCGTTCCTATAAATGGGGAATCCGATTCTATAATGTACGTAATAAGGTTTTTTAACACGTCTATAATAAAATTCATGGACGTGTTCGAAGCTTTGGAAACCTAAAAAAATCATTAAGCGTAAACAAACAATCTATGTGTTAATGTTTTAATGACGCATTCTTATTGTTAGTCAAAGAGGCTGAAGCCATATTTTCTCGATACTGTACTACAAACTCCACCGGACAAAACTGCGACCCAAGTAAGGAAAACATACTCGTGTAATAACCAGAATGAATTGAGCGGTAAGAATCAAACGAAAGAATTGACCCACTGACAAGTTGAGTGGATGCTCAGATCGGCTTAACGATGTAAGATAGACGTAACAATGGCCCGTTACGGGACGACAGCGTGATTAATATCGACCATATCTTATTTGCAATTGGGTACACGCCATTCGAAATGGAGAGAAACGATTAAGTGCTTAACATTTAAACCTTGTCCTATAGCAAGGATCTCGTAAAAATAGTTCTTCAGTTGGCACAATCGGCTATTTTGGCTTTGCGCAATGCGCAACGCGTATTATGCTGGCTAGGTATTGAAGAACTTGGCGTTTATAATAATTATATCATCACGCTAAGATCTTAACACGGTAGGCAGGAAGCACCGACTCCGTTTATTGCTTCCAATTTTTCTGAATCCTAAAAATGTTTGTTTGGATAATGAAAATGTGTTTGGAAAATGAAAAAAGATACTGATCTAGTGCATTTATGCCTCTGACATTAATGATGTCGTGTTGCGAAAGCGGAAGAAATGTATCTTCCATTAACTCTATCACTTTCTACATTGAATACGTATCATAGTAAATAAATCATTATTTTCGATTATTATATTCGGAACAAATGCAGCTTGCGTTACATATACAAGGTGTCTTAAATACTTATTTTATTAAATAAAACATTGTTTTTGCAGCTAATTAAAAACATATCCATCCATGAAAAATAATTCGTTCTAAGTATTTATTAATACTGGTAGAAAAACGCGAAAATGCTAATAAAGGGAGATTTGTTTGGAACAATACCATATTAGTGAAGATGTCACAATTGTCTGTGTTTGCCAATCAGTTTGGCAATACAAAAATTTAAACAAACATATTATCCTATCGTACCCAAGGTTGCCGGTGACGAGAATAACATTAACCGCTAGATTTCTAAGACAACTTTACGCTCAAGGTAAAGCGGAGGAAATATTACAATTCGAGAGAAAATACATAATTATGTAAATACCTAACTCTTACCGTACCGTCAGATGCGCTTAAGATGTAAAGTAATAGTTGCGCTTGCTTTAATTAACACAAATGTTTTTACTACATGCGCATTCACAGCTGTATGGTACAATATTTGTGAAGACTGTAGAATTAGGCGTCCGGCGTCGCTTAACATGACCAATACGTATGTACGCGCGTGCAGTGTCAAATTCTTCTTATAACCTATGAAACTAAAACTTATAGTATGAACATTCTACATGATATTACCCTCATGGTAGTCTTATAAAACACCGCATAGCCTTAAATAGTAAGTACGGGTTGATAAATTCAAACAAAGCATTTAGTAGGTATAATGGGGTATCAAAATCGAAAAGAAGCTTTATAGTCAACCATCTCATAGCTCTTTATCATTGACAAAAAAAATCTCCCGAACAATTAGACAATTCTATCATGACTGTCATCTGCTTTTGTATGTCTTTACTTCTGGAAACCGGCAAGATCATGATCAGCTCATTCATAGTTTTACAGTTGGCAACCAGTCTCCTTTCAGCACGAAAGGGACAATGTTTATTTCACACGCTTTAACAAAACTGTAAGTATTTCAGATTTCATCGATATCTCTCTCTTTACATTTAAATATAGATCAGAATATCAATAACTATAACTAATCGGGATCTACGCTTAAACGTAATACATCCTTCCTTTACTCCCGTTACTTAAACTATCAATGTGTCTCTATGTGTGTAGGTGATTGTGAGAAGCATACCAACTATCTTGTATTCATGATGTCCTGTCGTCCGATAATCGTTTCAAGCTCAAACCATGATCCTATCACCCACTGACCCGCGGCCTGTAATCAATGAAACGTGACATTATGCAATGCACACGTAACGTCTCCACTTTCGCCGTCCGACCTCTGACATTACCGAGTGGACTAGAAGATACTTTTATTTTAACATTGATTTACGACACCCGAGCATTATTCTAGCTACACTCCTTTAAGCTACTAGAAACGGATTGCAGCAAAAAGATAAAAGAAATACGACAAACATGTCAACCCGTATTACAAGTTCGCTATCAAAGATTTATAAATAATTATATTCAACGAGAACCATAAAATCTTGGTCATATACATTTTATAGCGCCGTTTTATAGTTCATTTTGTTGTTTTGATAGTAATAAAACTTATTTCAGATTGTAATAAATTAAATTGCATTAATTGCATTCCGGGGTTCCGAAGTTGAAATCCGCGATACATCCTCCTAATAAAAAATAAAATATGGTGTGTTTGAACGTTAAAACAATTCAATGAAAGTTTTAAAGGAAAATCGTACAAAGCGTTAAGGTAGCCTTTCCTTATTTTTGTTTTATAAGTATGAATAATAATAATAATGATGACATAAATTTTCATCTCCGATTCTGGAACAGTGAAAAAAACTATGATGATAAAAAAAAAATATTAAATTAATTAAATTGCTAATTATGTAACAATATTCATTAATTTCCAAGTAAACATTATAAGATGTTGAGGCTATTTAAATTTTTACCTTTAGCAGAATTAATGTGTAAGCTGAGTGCATCTTTCGCTTGCAATAATTGTTATTGTGCTACATAAAGCAAGCAAAGCTTTCCAACCATTAACATCATTCGACACGGCATTTTTTCGTGGTCGGCTGTTAATTATAGCGTACAGCAAAAAACTCAAGGTTAAGTGAAACCAATTATAAATGAATATATAATAACATAACCATATTTAAAAATGTGAGAATTTTTATTGAATATGAAACAAATATTTTATTGAATATAAAACAAAACTGGCAGAAAGTTCGTTAACCTCTACAATACTTTTTAATTTTCAACAAGTTCAAATTAAGACATTGATATCAACTACACTATGTGCAGATGCAATTTAAAAATTATTTTAGTAGAAATTTTAAAGGAAACTACGCAAATCTCTTAAGTGAAAAAATGGCAGAATAACAAAACTGTAACTTGAAAAAAAAACGGTATAACAAACAATCATCTTAAACTAAAAAATCATTGACGATATTAAGATTCAACATTACAACATAACCACTAAGGAAAACATTGTAAGAAAACCTACACACATTAGATCTCATAGTACTTACTTGCCTCTAAACCATGAAAACCTGCCAAGACACGCTACATTTGACCAGCGTGCCAACTATAGCCTTCAACCTTGTTTGTTCTGAAAGGAGACTACAGTAAGATAACGGTATATTGAGAACTGAGGTGGTATGAAAATAATCTAAATTGTGAAATAATTCCCAGCTAATAATTTTTTTTTAATTATATAGAATCAAATTAATGCCTATATTACTAAACTATTGTAGTTAAACCATAAATTGTTCTTGTTCATTTGTAAAGAAAATGACCAAATAAATTCAATAATAACATTATACGTCTATTACTAAAGTATAGGAAGACGGAAAGTCCAAAGATCGCACTGTAGCTCGCTAAATGAGATGCAATTTTCAAGCAATTGGCGTTCACAATTAGTGCGGAAGACCTAATTAAACTACCACTTGTATAACATGTTATAATCAGATAAGCGAATGCCATGGTTTGTATAATACACTTTTGGTTTCATCATTCAACAAAACGTATCTATATTTCAACATAATTAAAATCAATAACATTTTATCAGAGATAGGGAAAGATAATAAGCAACAATAAACGTATGAATTTAATATTATTATTATAATATATTTTTAAAATAAAATAGATATGGAATGCTGTAAAATAACAAATATTAAAACCTGTTCCTTTGTTCGCTAATCAACAAGGAGGCTTTTAAACGGGCATTAAGCTCTCGTAAACACATAGATAAATATATTGAACGGTAAGCACTACTACGTAACTAGAAAAGTGTGTAAGTGTGTCAGGCACCTTCCGTGAGAAGTCGGCAACAATGACTGATAAAACTTGGCGGACCTCGACGTATGCAGAAATCTTCATACTTACCATTTGTAAACAACTTGATCGTTTGACATTTTAACTTTTAAACATTCAATTCAAATAATTCCTGACTTTAAATTCCTAGCTCTGATTTTTTCACCAAAACGAATCACAATTGCCAAAACTACTCGTATGCTCAAAGAATTGGGCATTTAACACTACATTAATTAAAATAAATAACAGTATTGGACAATGAGTTCTACGGTTTAATATTGTAAAGACAGTGATCATATAAAGACAGACGTTTTAACAGTTTTCTGACAGATTAGTTCTTATATTAAATGTTTAGTGATGTACTTTCGAAATTTAGTAAGTCTTATTTCATAAGAAGAAATGTAGGTATAGAAATGTGTCTTAAGCTGCCGCAATATCATGAATAACTTTGCAAATATTTCTTGTGTAAAACAGGCGATAAAAGCTTAGAAGCTGCACATCATTATATGTTTTTACGACTGAGTTTCATCCACTACCTCAATAACATAATATATTAAGTGAAGTAACGGTATATCAATATAGGAAGGTAAATCAGTATAGATTTAGAACGTTTCGCTAATATATATTTTCATCATGCTATTTCTTTATGCCACGGTTAAACCGCTTATTACATAAATTAAACATAATGGTTTATATAAATAGAGGTAATCATAAAAGTTATCGGATATTATTACTAATGACACAGCGTGGTGATGAAAACTAGTAATTATTAACATCGTGTAGCTAGATGGCTGCGATCCAAAGCTGTTAGTATGCATGACATTGATGCAGATGCGGATCCAATGATATAACGCATCCAGTACGGCCGAGTGGATCACGATTGATGTGAAATGTTACAATATTGACTATCATCAAATACATCTAAAGGGCCTCAATTATATCGAAACCACAGAGGCGGTAACAATTAGAAGTTCCGTTTATCTCTTCAATTTAATGCTCCTTTTAGAAACTTGTAAATAATAATAACACCGATAGCCCAGTGATTTTAAATTCAGGCTTCTAATTCGGTGGGTTCAATTCCACACCTCCGACGTTTGAAGTGCATTAGTTAACTTAAAATTTAAAGGAGAAAAACTTTATGTTTTTCATCGTATATAATTCACGTGTCCCAGATTATTTCAAGCATTGTGCAGAATAACGATCGTTGGAACTGCCTGACATTTCTATGACGGATTCGTTCTACGCCCGTAACGATCTATGGCAAACGGCAATGAACAAATGGCTTGTAATCGAGATAAGGAACTTTATTCGCATCGAACGTGGATGAGGCAACGTCTATTATTTACGAATTAGTGTAAATTCCCACGTTTACTTGCCTTCGTTTGAATTATATATTGTTCTCTTCATACGCCCGTTTGAAGTGTTGGCCGCATAAATCAGCAATTGTTTGTTGAGGTCGGACCAGTGCTTTGCGCTACTTGTATACGCATTTATAAATATACGTATAATAAAATATTGAATAGCTAATTTATTCATCCGGCTGAATGGATGGATAAATTATACTGACCTCTCGAGGCCAATGGATATCAGCCTCAAAAGGTCTCCCGCTAAACATACAGAGTTACATGTATTATAACCGTTTACATGTAATACAAACGAAGGGTTTAACGCAAATGAAACGAACAAATTAATACCGTGTTTTAAAATAAATAACAATCGTGTTCAATTTTTCAACACATGTAACCCCAGTAACCTTCTAAACGTGACAGCATAACGCACAACACGCGAACGGGACATGTGCTTACGAATTATGCAAGTCTGTTATCATCCAACCGGAACTTTCTATGTTGGATCTTCAAAATACTTACCTCTTAATATCATAACGTTACGCCAGCTTGTTGATTATGTACTTTGCTTATCGAATGCCATATAAAAAACTATAAAACAGAATAATTTGTTATTCGTCGCACTGTACATTATAAATGTAACGATAAAATTTTAGCGTAATGAACTTTGTTAGTTTATCTCTCATTAGTCGATAAAAATAGCCAAAACTGTCGAATTCAGAAGACTAGGTGAGATTGCTCTGACAAACATGTAATTTTAATTTAGGGATTTGTTCCACATATCCAACCACAAAAAACCAATTTATTAGTTGCGAAACACAGAGGAAAACTATGAAGGTTTTAGAGTGATAACAAACACTATTTATGTTGTTATTTATTGCCAATAAAGGTCTTCAATAGTCAATAAAACGTATAATTATAAGTTTATGATATATCGTTCTTACATCGTGCCGCGTTATGACCTCGAAATACACGAAATGTCCGAAGCAATACATTGGCGAATTGAACGAAAATTGAACTTAATTACGAAGTCATCACTATGAAATGTGTTCATCGAATGTCTACATTTTGACACCCTCAGCGGGTTCCAACATTTGGACACATAATACGTGGCCATGAATTTTGTATCGTCTTACTTATTACAATTTGTTATTGTGAATAAAAAAAATTGTGATCAAATTAAATAATTAGGCGATTAATAAACACATTTTTGTGCTAATGCTCTCTACTAATCATAACAAATTACACGTGTAACCTTGCGTAATGCTACGCAGTAATTATTTGACTTGTATTATATCTTTATAATAACGTGTATATTTAATAAAAACATATACAAATGTATTGTGTACATACATAAAATTGTTATGTGCTGATTAACATAAAGATAATAATAATGTGAATAATAATGATATGTAGACTTTAATTAATCTTCAACATTATTATGGTTTGTTCAGTTGATTTTCTATAACGGCTTCTTCTCTGTATAAGACGCTTACTTAGGGTTCCAATATAAACGGAGGGAATGTCCTTTACTGAACAACTTTGGAACATGCCGAAATAGGACTGTGTTGATATGACGACGATAAGTATTTATAATGCCCACATTAAACCCAGATTGTCATAAAACATAATTCAATAGATGATCTATTATAAAATTGATTAACGCTGGTGACTCCACCACCTACAAGACTAACTCCCGTCTGCAGAATACTCCTATCAATTTCTTGCACATAATATGTATTGTTAGTTCATTCGGGTGCATGCATCATGTAGGTGCAGAGCTATTAAAGGTTGCACAGCTGAGCTTATATAATATTTGTTTTGAAGTTATCAAATAGCTAATAGACAGATATTTACGCAGTGTACTTTTTAGGACGCATGTAATCTTATTATATTCTATTTTTTTGAAGCTTGCCATCGGCTGCTAATAAGAATTACATGCAAAGACAAAGACGTTTCTTTCCACAAATATTTCTTTGCACAAACAAATAAGAGAGATAGTCCTATAATTTTAGTTTTAATAATATTCCAGCTAAATAAATCCTTCAAAACAAAAACTTCAATGACTTTGTGGTCAGAGCGTCTGACTTTTATGGGAGTGCCGTTTACAAAATCAATTCCCCAAATAGAATACGACAGAGTGACAGGTCTTCGTTAGCGGAGAGCGAGAGTGTTATCGCACGAGCCACGTGTTAGCGCCACAGTCAAAACAAACGCGGTGATTCGTCTCGCGTCCGGCGAAAGTGTAATGGGCTGACACGTAACATTACCGTTAGCGCCTCAAGCTCGAACATGTTCCTTGAGAACGCCGCACACAGCCTTCCGACCCCAAATTAAGAAGAGCCAATACGATAACCGAATCGCTGATAAACTAATATACAGTTGTGACTACGTACTTATTTGCGTAGCTTATTGTATTGGGAAACAATTATTATCATACAATATATTAACATTATTTTTTATTCAGGTGGAGTAGCCCTCTTGGAGAGTACATTGTTAGGAAGTACGTACCTGTTACACACGTAGACGTATAATTTGAGGCCGATCATTTTACATACTTACCTAATAATTAGTCCAACAACATGATTAAATCGCGGTTAGTCAATTTTAGTCCTGTTATAACTTTCGGGTAACAAATGGAAACGGAGTATTTCGCTCGATGGCGTAACCTAGGTGAATTCAGTGGGATAATTTGTCAACAGAATTAAATCATCATATGTATCTTTATTGCGTCTGATTTAATTATCATTAATCAATACATTCTATTACGCACAGTAGACCTTTCCATCTCCCTTTATTATTGTTGTGTATAAGAATTGTGGGTAGGAACAAAATATTTTATTGTGTTACCCTACAGTTATGCCATATGTATGTCCGACACTGTACTACCAATAAACGCATTCCGCGATCGTCCGTCTTTGATTTCATACACTACAATTGTAAACAATGAACTGCCTATAACAGTCATTGCTCTTTGTAATTAATATCGCACGCGCATAGCATTGTGTTGCGAACTATTCAATAGAATCCCAGCGCAAAAGGCCGCCTTCTGTGAGTCTGATCGGTTACGACTTGTCGAAGTACTGTGCTTAGTTCACTTCTACTCTTAACTCGTAAAATTCACCGGCCACAATACTCATTGTTAATAACAATACGGGAACGTAAGACATTGCATAATGCAAACGTATATTCTATTCCATTCTGAGGACGACGCGTTTGTCAAAATAAATGGAACTCAGATGGGTACCTAAATGTCAAAAAGTATTTTAATAAAACAAACCAAAAGCACAAGGGTATTTTTCGCAACGCTTTTTGTATTTGGTAAACGGGTTTCTATTACGGTTTTGTAAATCGATGTATGCAGTACCAGTTACGATATTTAGGTAATATAATAAAGTAACAAATTGTATTAAGTTATGTATGTCATTTTGTTTTACATATTTACTTATTCGAGAATAATAAAAAAAATCTGCTATTAATTATTATAAATACTTTTTCTTTAAGTTATACGTCGATATAAAAATTAGGTGAAGAAATAATTGACTTGTGGTTTGGATTTCGGTCTGACTTAAAAAAATATGTATCCACGTTTAAAAATTAAATATCACTCATTATAAAAAACAGGAAAAAATCGTGGGGAAACATGCATGCCTAAACTACGAGTTGTTATTGGTAAAAGCGGATTATGTTATCGACAGAGTAATATTTATTGGAAATACTTTTTTTATGTTATAGACTTTCCTTTTATTGTATCTATGTCAAGTAACAATTAAGAATGACCAATTACACGGTATTGTTCTTAACTCCGTTCACAAACACACATTCCATAAGAAATACATCTGCAATTGCTTTCACTTAACTGGTTCCGTGAAATTACAGAAGAAAGAAAAACAATTATCGTAAATTCTAACAAAAATAAATTATATTATTGATAAATTAATTACACAGATAAACAGATATACAGAACAGATAAACGGAACATGACAAACTTTGTCATAAAATATTTTTATTAAAGAAAAAAGATTGCAATTGTTAATAATTCCGTTACGTACAATTAATGAGGAAAACTTTACGTTATATTCGCTTTCGATTTATTTACCTAAAATAAATTGTTATCAGTCAACATATCTATAAAAATGCATTGGTTGCAAATATCAAAATGTCGCGTTTATAGAACACTAATTAACCTTTACATCAGCAAGTATAATGCTGATATAATTTGCGGTTTCCTGTATACGTGGATGTTGCATCAATTTCGTTTGCATAATTATTCTCAAATGTTTGTCAAACAGACAATATAATGCGAAATTCAAGATTAATAGATTAATATCGTAACAAACGATGTTACAATAAACTCCAATAAACTCAAATTCACTCAATCTCAAGTCACCTTAAGAAATTCCATTTTTTCGTTAATTCTCTAAAAAGCGGTAAATGTTTTCGTTAAAATATTTCAAATATCGAATACTTGCATTTAGTTTCAATTCGTCATCTGAACAAACCCGTTAGCTCCTTTGCATGTTGCGCAATTAATTTGTTTAAAGCATTACAGTGTCATATTGCAAGCGTGCCGCACTAGACTGTTACGAAATTCTCAACAAACTTGAAAAGCAAACACTCAAAATAGATTCACTTAGTAAGTACGAGGACAGGTGGATGACCTTTACTGGAAGCAGCTGCTTTTCATGGCGTTGTCAACATCATTTTGATGTTATCCGAATTGAACCATAGTTCTGCCTATCAATAAACCAGCTTTGACTAGAGTTTTACTTCACTGTTTAGTAAGCCTGATCGCTGAACTGGGAGTTATGGGTTCGATTACCATGTAGAATAAATATTTTTGAAACGAGATAATAGATATTAAAAATATATAGACACCCCACTTTGTAATTTATAACAAAAACCATACAGCTAAAGGTCTTCCGGGTAACGTAAAAAATGATTTACGTTTTAGTTCAAAAGCATAACAAACTACCAACATGATATTTAATAAAGATGCACATGATTATTATGTACATTTTTGTATACTTTCATTATATAATAATGGAGCACGGCTGCAACCTTTTTCACTTATATTTAACGTTTTATATGATACTAGCTTTTGCCTGCGGCTTTGCGCGCGTTAAATTATTTTTACGACATCACATTAGAAATATCAAAAGTAACAGTATTTCTCTACTATATAATGGGTATTATTATACATACAAACCTTCCTCTTGAATCACTCTGTCTATTAAAAAAATCCGCAATCCGTCGTGTAGTTTTAAAGATCTACGCATACATAGGGACAGGAACCCGATGCGTGTTGTTTTATACTATGCAAAGATATACATATTTATGACTGGGATTTAATATTTATATTTTAACAAAACAATCTGAATTTAATTCAAACAAATAGCACTTGGCAGAAGCATTGGGCAAACTTTTTTGAATTCCTATAGTTTTATATTGGATTAAAATAAATATTGTATTATATAATCCCAACAATCAGACGCACAAATAATTTAAATATGATAATAAGTATTTGTTCTGTGTCTGCGTGTAAAATTATGTATATAAACATGCACACAGAAACTCATACAACATATGTTTATCCGCTGTCTGGTTACCAGACTTCGATGATGAGAAGTAGGTATGCTAAGGATTTTTAAATTACTAAGTCAGACTAGATTGCATTAGTGTGTTTCAAATGTCTATAGTACTGGTGTAGAATATAGGAGTGATTATTGATATTATAAATCTTTTGTGTTAAAATATTGGATAACTAAAGATTTTGATATAATAGGTGCAATACTGGGTACAAAATATGCATTTTAGTTAAAAATAAGTTAATTTTATAATAATAATTATGTAATAGTAAATATTTACATGTACAATATTAAACACAATGTCAAATTTGTACACCGTAAAAACAAAATATGGTTTGAACCAATAACTTTGTAACATCTTTAAATGTACACATATTTGTACAAACAAATGTCTTTTTGTTTGATCATCGAAATATGATAATGATGTACAAGGAAAATTAATATCGAACTATTATCAACTATTTGACCTTTTCAAATACCCGTTCGTGTATTCCACATTCGTTGAATGACCAGGTCAGCTAGAAAAACAAAGTTGCCTTGAACAGAGTCGATTATACTTAAATGTATTAATGATCAGGTTCCTAATAATGTGATGTTAAGATATTTTTTCCTTGCTTGCATCCATAATTACGTCATTTGATATCTTCGATAAAGAGGCGCGGTGCGTTGCCTGAATTGTTTTGAACAAAGGCTTTTTAGACGCCTTAACTTATTCTCTTAATATTTGCTTCCGATATGGAATTTAGTATTTTTTTGGCTTTTTTAATTTGTAATACCTCCCGCCTATATGATTTTAAGAGTATCTTTGAAAGAATTGTATTTTAAAGTATAGACTTTCCTCTGCGTATAGTATAGTATATTCGATTATGTTAGGTAACTTTATAATGATGATTTAGTAAAAATTAAGATAAGAAACAAAATCCAATACCGAAAAGTATACGAAACCATTTTTTCCGGATAATACTGACCACACCAACTACCACAAACCCACAAGAATAGATAACACATAAATAAAATATTATTTGTTACGTACCCACTCATAAATGTCAACGGAAAGTTATGAAAGCAGTTTCACACTTAATATACCTACCATTCGATAATTCATCAACTGTCGATCTTTTATGTCATAGTGCTCGTTTAAACACAGATATTGCATAATGTATAACCTCAAACGAACAGGTATTGTGTGTGAACGATTAATTTTTTTAGTGTTACGATGTCATTTTAATAATGGACTCTAGTAGACAGACAACCGCACCCTTTAACACAGATTGTTGTAAAAACAACTCTTCTTAAACCAAAAAGTCAAGGTAATTAATTGCTACTCGTAATAATGCTCCTACTAAAATGTTTATTGTGCGACGATAAGAAAATAGTCAGTCTAATCTTACTGTGGTAACAAGATTATTAACAACCTATTATTATAGTTTTTGCAGTTTTTAATCGTAGGTACATAAAATGTCAAAAATATTTTGTGTGGCCTAAAAAATCTCAAATGTTTTTTTATTTTATGCAAAACAGCAGTTAGACATTATTGTGAAATACGGTGATGTGTCATGATTTATAAAGCTCTATAAAATATTTACTGCAAAGTGATAAAAACCATATTTAATTAACAAGAATAGATCTCTACCTAGTAACATCATACCGGATCTATCTTGTTTATTAGAGACATATATTATTAGTGCGTGCGTGTCTGAATATTTACATTATTACGTTTATAAATAGGTGTTATATGATATAAAAATACTTTTATTTATTTAAAAGTTTTAACATTTCACAGGTGTGCAAAAGAAAATTAAGTTAAGAAGTCGTTAAGAAGTTTAATTAAAAATAATATTAAAATGTCACATTAGGGTCTAAGTGACTAGGTGGAATATTTTAAAAGATGCCGGGAAAGGGGTTCAAATCCACTACAGCCTCCCCCCTCCATCTTGGACTTCCTCTGCTCAGTTGGAGGACACCGGAATATCTTTAAGGACCGGACCCAGTGAAAAAAATAAAATGACGGTTTTATTTAATCCTTAATCCAATAATATAAATATTATTTGGATCCAACTGCACTGTAATACTTCCCAATGAAATAAAATAAAAACATAACTGATAGACAACTTAAAGCTCTCACGTAAGTAGTGACATTACATGACCTTAGTCGTAAAAGTGGCAATAACCACAATTGTAACAAATTTCAAAACCAACATTATAATATGCTTATATAATACTTGCGACATTGTTTTATCTAGAGATAGAAAATATTAACGGAAATAGTTGCACAGGGTTGGACTCAAACGTAAAAAAAAAAACAAGATAAAAACAGAGTACAAATTTCAGTTTTATCCTGTAGTAATGCAGTTTTAAGTAACTTCAATTTAAATTGCTGATGTATTAGGTATCCGTTCTTTTATTTACTATATGCAGCAAAGCCACACTTTTAGGCCGTCAATTTACCCAATATAGACTAAAGTTTAGATTTTGTACTTTCTATATTGTGTAAGCTAATTTTGTATTTTCGATAGATCCCAATCCGTGCCTGAACAGTGCACTGAACGAAGAATCACGTGTCGAGATGCGATCGAGATCGAAAACGGTCGATCACGACGGAGAAAGCACCGCTGTGGGAACAGACGCAGCTGATAGCGCATTGTTCTTACTGGCCCACTATTCGACATAATGTTTTTCCTCAATAAACCCAATACAATGCTACAGTACTGTCAGAGAGACTATATAATAGCGAAGGTCTACTAGCGTCGAAGATTTCTTTGCCCGGACAGTTCTGTTCTGTTTGTACGCCGTAAAAGACAAAATATGGATTGAAGTTATAACTTTGTAAGATCATCGAATGTCTTTTCTCTTCCGACGAAGTGGACTGTCGTCTGCAAGCGTCGGGTGCTAAATATCTTAACCTTACTGGCTTCTTTCGGAAGCTCTTGACTCCCCAGCAGATAGAATTTCAAAATGGAAAATTTAGTCATGCAGACATGTCAAAGGCAAGAACAAAAATTATAAGCACTGGAAAGTAAGCTTAAAGCTTGTTGTTTACTTAGCCTTGTACAAATTTATTTGGTACACAAAACGATAAATGGATTGACCGATTCATAAATCCATGATACATTGATTCATAGCATCGTGAATTCACCGTATGGTTTTGTTGTTCACGTCTGGCCAATTGAGCTATAATATTGAATAGAGGTTACAAATCACTTCAATCGAATACGGACATCCTTCTCTACGCGTACTTACTATGCAGATCTGAATAAACATTGCGTCAGGACATCCAATGTGTTCTCAACTCAGCGTTACATCACACATCGAGTTCTACGAATCTATGTTGTAGCTGTATAATTGTACATTGTCGGCATCTTGTCATAAAATTTAAGTATACAAAAACTAAAAAATGATTTTAACAATCAGTCACACATTTATAAAATATGCTAGCTGTGTCTCGCGGATACGCACGCGTGATGAAAAGAGTTTTATTCACAGGTGAAATATTAAATATTTTAGCGATAAAAATAGCGTATATCACTCTTCAGCCCTTTGACTATATCCATACAAAAAATTACACCGACCCGTTGTACCCGTTTGACGTGAATGAAAAACAGACAAACAAAATCACTTTCGCATTTATAATATAGTCATATACGGCGTGCTATCCTTGAATTAATATACTTACAGACATATGACTTAATATGGAGTCAAATGTTTACTATATACAAACTTAATATTCTGTTTGCATAAACACATTTAAAGTAACTTTTGTGGAAATTTGAGATGTTCTTTTGAATACAAATATTATAAATGGAAAAGTAATTATGTCTTTACTTTTTAAGGCTAAAACAGCTAAATCAATTTCGGTATAGGTATAGATTATGGTCTAATAAACATTACAGATCACATAAAAAAAACTTTGAAATAAACCACAAAGAGGAATTATAATAACCAATAGAATGTCAGACATAATAATTTCTCCGTTATTTGAACAAAGGCCAAATCCAATGGCTTCAGACTGGCTACACCAAATTACACTACCATTAATCACAAAATACGGAATGAACAGGCAATTCATCGTTTACAATAGCACTCACTCATTCAACACCATTACTGTATTATATCATATACAGTGCCTTTGATAACATTACACAAGCAAGCGATGACAAAACCACAGATGACACATAGTGTAGAAAGGCTGTCTAGAAAACCACATAAGGATATTGCAGTGTCAATCTGAAATAATCATTGATGTCGCTTTCTGATTTACTGTCGATTGGAATTGTTGGCAAACTTTAAAGATTAAAACTCATCTGGATGAATAGAAATTATTTTCGTATTTTAATATATATTACCCCTACGTATATAACACTGAAACCCCATCTATGACTAATCAGTAAAGCACGCTACTCTCGAAGACTTAGTGAATTGTCAATTGGCGACTAATTCACATATTAAAAATGAAAAGAATTAACTATTCGTCTCAAATAACAACTAGTCTTATTTCACATAAAGACTACAAAACTTCATCCCAAATTCAAGTAACAACATCCAATACCATACTATTAAACAATTTTATACTATACTTTACTAAATAGATAAAAATAACTATGAACTCCTTACACACGATTCTGGAAGATATATCTATTGGATACTTTAGTCTGTGGAAAATTCTGTCAATGTTTTGTTGTCATCATAAAGTAAACGGAGATTCCAATGCACCCAGCTTTCTATACTGACATTTCGTAAAAGATATCGATAATAAAATACAAAACATAATTAAAATAATCAAGACATACATTTTAAAGGTGTGGACACCATTAATTGATCACAGCAATCAATCGATTAATGACAATACTGTAATATAACTTTAATTTACCCAAAACTCCAAAAGCAACTATTAAAAACTTTCACGCATTCTGCTATCTATTGGTATAAGAAAAAAAATTAATCGCATTGAAAAGTATTAAAACAAGATTGTTTTGAATTTTAAGTAGCTGATCATTTAGTCAATATTAATTACAAAAGCATATATAATTATAATTCGTTATTAAATAATTAATGGAGCGCCGTTCGCTCGATCGATTTTGTAGTGTTGACCCGAGCACTAGACGAGGAGAGTCGAACGCGAAACCATAATATGCGCAACATACAAACACACATAACGTAATACGCATAAATATAATGGCATTAACATTTTCGACACCGGCGGACTCTTCACAATTGCATACATATGATTTATTCGACCCCTGGCCTTTTCCAAACGTGGTATTTACAGTTTTTATTATCGTGCTCATGATTAGGTTCGCTTTGATGTTGAACCATGTTTATTAAGCATCGGTTAAAATATTCATACATTAAATTATTTCAATCACGTTAATGGAAAATGACTATTAATGAGCGAGCTAGTCGTTTCAGTGTAGCGAATGAACGTTCAGAAATTATTTATTTTATGCTATGCTTCGCTGGCAGTAGAGATACAATGTAAAATACGCCCGTGTAAGATGCATATGCATATATACATCGTATTGCAGTTTCCTCCCCTGTATGTGTAGTGGTCATTTAAATATACAATCCCGGACACAGCATTACGTCATTTTGCATTGTTAATAGGTTAATACATTAATAACGTCATCTGATTTTCTTTAAATATCAAGAAATACATGTACGGTAATAAACTGTTGCCTGGAGATCTCATCTTCCATAAAAACTGACATATCTGACGGTCGTTTACTTGTATATGAATTTACTTAAAATTATATCCAGCCATATTACCTACTATGTATAATACGGCATACCCAAATTCTACACCACGGTGTTCTTTAAATTTATGGTTATATACAAATTTAAAATTATCAAAAAGAATATTAATTTAAAATTGGAACATCTATAAAAGATATTGACCAGTAACTAAAGGATTATTAAAAATTAGAATATCCGTTGGTGTTCCCTAAAAATTTCCTTCTGGGCCATAATTTATAATGGCCACTTAATTCAGTTCATTAATTCTATTAACAATATTGTATACGCTTTAAGCTTATTAACATTGTAATAAAAAACAGTCACGTGTCGATGAAAAATTGTAGGCAGGTATAATAGCGATATAACTTGTTTTCTCTCAATTATTTACCTTCTGACCTTGAAGAGTGTCTCTTAGAAACAAGAGATGCTATCTCTAATACAATATTCAAATATATCGTAAACAACATTAGCAACGCTTTCAACGGTCACATTTCGCGAAGCATAATATCTCCGCAGGTTTTTTTTGTAAAAGAATCAGCTGTCGTATAAATTCGGCAAATGTCAAGGCTAAATATTTAGAAGGAGATCAGTATTATTCATTAAGGCGGCTGTTTACATTTTAATGAACCTACCAACAGCGCTTAATTTAGAATGATCAAACCTAAATTAAAAAATCTATTCGATTCTATGACATCAATAAAATTTGATATCGATTTTTATTACATCAATATGTTTACACCAATTATGGAGTGATATGAAAATAACATGTTAATTATGATTATCAGGATATCTGGATTCAGTTTGATTAATCTTTGTAAGATTCAACTAATTCTCAGTGTACGCGGATGATTTGTTTTGAAAGCTCGGTTTAAGCTTAACACATTTGACTGTTGCGCTTCGGTCACCTTTCCCACACCCTTGCATCATCGAACTAAGCCGCGAGACTAATGAACCGTGCCGTACATCTTTTTACCCAAGCTATTGATAATAATGAAGATTGTATTCGTAGTAATCTTACTACGCTCTACTTTATATTGTATTTGTTGTGACTATATAACGACAAATGACACGTGAATAATTCGTAATAATATATATTCGTTTTCAAATGCACTCCGTACAGTAACTTCAAAACCAAATACAAATTTGTAACATAGGTTATTGAATAATAATTTACCTAAACCAGTGCCCCTAGAAACCCTTACGCCATCAGATTGAACCTTGAAACTTTAACGAACCGTGCCCTTTTCGCTTATAATTTATGAATAACATAATAATCTTAATTTTTGTATACAGAGATAATTATATTACACACACACTAATAACCTATAATCAATCAACTAATTGAAACGTGCGAATTAAACTCGTGACAGCTGTCAATATTAATTACTGTTCTATCGATTCCGAATGAAATAGATGGTTCGATTTAATAACATTTAGTCATATGTGAAGTAACAGATTAGATTTCTAGAAGTTAGAATTCTCTTAGATCCGTATGAAATGAAAGAGAGCGATGAATGTAGAATACCAGAACTGAAAGAAAAGGGATATTTCGCCCTAAGTGCTTTCAGAATACCGTGCTAGTGTCTTAGCATAATGGTGTTACGAAAAGTCACAACCATTTTTCTATACCATCTTTCATACCTAACTGTCTATAATACGCAATGTAAACGCGTATATACTCGTAAATAGATATTTTTATTTATACTCCACGAAGTGATGGCTATCTATTCAGGTCATAGAAAGGCGACTGAAATTGTCTGCTAACGTTAAAAATAGATAACGCGTGTTACGACAATATTATATAAACGAGTGAATCTTGATTAGCGCGGATCCTTAGCGGGATTCTCTTAGCTAGTTGTGTCTCAATCGTCTGTTTTATATTTTGTATGTGAAAACGTTGCACCCATTGTCCAGCCTGCTTTATGAAATGACACCAAGTTGCCCAACGTGGCCGCCATTGTTCTTACTTCACGGCAATAACTTGCTCGCCCTTGAAACTAAATATAGTAATTAATCGCAGAACTGATGTTCCGATGTGAACATTTCGTTGGGCTGTGGGAGAATCGCTCCCGTCGCAATGAAGCCTCCCAACCGATAATTATCAATAATATATCACAGTTCGAGAATCTTAACGGATTAAAGCTTTGCTTCGCTGTGAAACATTATGACTTAAATTACAGTTTCCGTCTTTCCACATGCATAGTACTCGTAGATTTAGGTTCTAAGCCGACATTTAAACTTGCAAACGTTCTCAACTTAAAAACTTAGTCCACAGGGATAGAGGCGGATCTGTGGTCGGCCTGAGATAGGAATCTAATTTTATCTGGGGTCGATTACAAATGTCCATAGGCGGCAGTAGCCACTTACCATCAGGTGGACTGCATGCTCGTCTTCTACTTCCATATTATAAAAAAAAAAGGGAACTAGTGACAAAGTGTGCGAGTAAAATATAAAGTAGAAAGCAAAAATACAGAATTAATAAAAGAAAAGAAAGATAAAACAATGGAATTTTGAAAAGATGAAAAGATATTACAACCAACTTACCAATAAGGTTTCTACTGATTTCAGTTTCGGAGTCACGTGCTCTATTTGGAATCGCTAGAAATCACTAGTAAAATTGTAACCGTATTTATATTATCAGTTTCACAACTGTAACTTATTTGAATAATTTTTCTACGTAGTATTGTTGAAGTGACAGTTCTTTGCAAACTTGACTAATAGTCTTAGATAGGATAGGTATATTAGAGGATAGGTATATTCGATGAACCACTAACTTGATTTTATCCAATCAATTCATTCTTTGTTCAACGAATGCAACCCTATCAAACCGTACGAGAATTTTGAAAGGTACTTGATATTTACTATTGCGAAGACTGTTGGCCAAAAGTACATCGATGTACGAACTATCACAGTTTTAAACATGGAATATATTTCCGTGCTCGTGCCTACATAATCAATCGTGGTTATCATAATAGTTCATGGTTTTCAGTAATAATTATGCATAATTGTGAACAATTATAATGTGTAAAATTTATTGAACCATAACGTTTAATGTTGGTCGATTATATTTCACAATATATTCAATACGATTAATTTTAAACAGTCATCAATTTAACTCTGTATGAACGTAACGTTAATTTACGAGTATCTTATAGCATAAGCCATAACAGTAATTTTATGATTTACGGGCCATTAATTGTCTATCATTTGCGAAAGTTAAAATTCTCTAGAAGTGAATTTAACTAATAAACTACTTTATATACATTTCACATTTTCACCCACACACAGAATAAAATAAACTATTTACCACGTGTGGAAATGGAATTCACAATTATTACAACGTTACGTTTCTACGCCTAATTTGTTATTCTGATATAATTCAAAGTGCCATAATTCGAAAGCTGCTCGTTCATGCCGCCGCCATAAAACCGACGGTATCTTAAACTGAATTTAAATTAAAGCGATAAATTTGCAGCAGTTGGAACTATGAATATGTCAAACGCTGTAGCGACACAGGTCGCTATTAAACCATTAGCGATACCGGTCGCCAACTATTCCGAACAGGGGCGCTCCTTTGAACTGTTGTAAATTTCGGCGATGATGTATGGCCACGAAATGCAGTATAGCGGATTGTGTTTATAGAATTAGTTTTGTGTAATTATACCTTGTTGTATGTGTATACTCGTAGATTGTGCTGCAAATTTTATTCAATTCATCAACTACTGTCGCACTTGATAATAAATAAAATATTGAGGTACACCATAAATAAAATGTAAATGTTTAGTTTAATTGTTTTATAAGTCAGATCGCTTTCTAAATGTTTTTAATTTTTTCAATAACATGTCTATTGAGCACTTGCTGAAAATGTAGGAGCCGAGTGTAATGTGACACATTGCCCCTGTGGCATCACCGAAAAATCTATTTTCCTCTCATTTCTCAATTTCTTTACCACAGCTGAGTCATCCAACATTCTTTAACGTTTGCAAACAATATACCTACACAGTGCATTGTAATTCAAAAGAGCGCTGCAGCATTAAAACGAGCGCTTTGCGTTTCGCTTCGAAGCGGCAAATTGCGTCACGCCAATCTGCCTGCGTTCAAATTTGTTTTAAATTCATTTGTCAGTGAAAATCTAAACAATTTGTCGCTAGAGCTAAATCATTTTGTGATTGTATTTCGTTTGACGTTTTAAATATTGTACTAAAATGGTTATACAAAACAATAAAATATTTCGAGTTAATAAATGAAATGTCTTTTTTAATATTAACGAATTTGACCTAATACTTTAGCTTTCAGCTCATCACTTCAGAGGTAGCTCGGGCTTTTGTGGGTTATATCTAAGAGTTTCCGTGATATTGTTGTCTAAAGGATATGTATCAAGTAACTTGCATTTAGCCATCGCGGTAGCTATAGCTGTAACCATTTACACCTGGAAGGAGACTCGAATTGAACAGGAACATCAAAATATTTCCTGATAATTTGCCGGTCTTTAGATGAAAACGTTTTAAAAGACAATCATATTTGGAATATGTAAGACTTTAATAATTTATTTTAATCTCAAGAATGGAGTCATTATTTATTTTCAATACGTATATGTTAAACAATACTTATTTGCAATTAAATCTTTGATGTAAATTAACCTTGTATTATTAGAAAGAACTTTAATGTTTTAGAGCATTATAAGTTCCTTGTCACATTTTCTCACCGAGTGAGTGCCAGGGGTTTAATAGCTCTTTTACACTCTCATTATAGAACACAATTATAAATTTTAGCCACATCTACTGTATTGCCTAAAACCACGTGCTTTGTGGCTCGACAGTTTGTCTGCGGCTAGAGCCAAATGTTTCCCGTTAATGCTGCAGATGGACTGCAAAAACTAATTTTGACCGAAGGGTCCGCTATAAATTCGTACCCCTTCAAGAGTTATACCGCACTTGTGTTTATTTCCCACATAAGATGATACCACTTGCTTCCATTGTCGCTAAACGCTATACTACTCAGCTAGCGTAAACCGGATACGTCTAAAATTTTAACAGTTTATAATAAATTGTGTAGTAACTATTTTGTCTGGTCTGTGCTTCATACGATTTAGGAATACGATATGGTGATTTACCGGGAAGTTTTATGGAAATCGTTTATAAGTGTAACATAAAACGCGTTTTCGAGGTGCACATACATGAATATTCTGATTTTTTTTTTTTAATGAAACATCGCTTTTATGTGGTTGGTGAGGGAGAGTGAGTGGTGCGTTAGTGTTGCGGTTACCGGGGCGTCTCGTTTTAAGGTTATTTTCATGCTATTGTTCTACAGCGCTACGCCGTAGCGCCGCGTGGGTGTGTTAAAAGAAAGTTCATTCGATATGTCCCACCTGCGCGCTGTTATCAAGTGTACAAACTGAACTATGGTGAACCTAGAAAGAAACTTTGCCTTTAAAGCAACAACAGACCACCACATGTGTGGCGAATGTTGTGAAAATCAGACGGTAATATACCTTTACATTTTTAGGTTTCGCACTTGTAACTCCATGTCAAATAACTTGGACTTTTGTTATCATGATAAACACACACACACACACGCACACAAGCACACTGACACACACACCCACACACACACGCACACTAGTAAATAGGATATTTTAGTTTAGAAATAGACCTATCCAAGTGTTTCTTTACTTATAAAATAAAGCTTCAAAAATAGAAACGATTCTACTTTGCAATCTGATATGATGAACGTTAAGTCACTTGGGCCGTTTATCTATCGTATTGCCGCCGTATGAAATATAGGTCACGAACGTTTCTTACGGTTTCGAATAATAATTACTGAAGTAATTTGAATATAATCACCTCCATACAGCGACACTGCGACAAGCCGAATGATTAATACCTCCAGATAACGCGCTTTGCATACGGGGAGAGAGGCATTCCGATAAAACTTTACGAACTTATCAGAAAAGCATTCCTGTTACCCAGTTTATGCGCTTAATGGGTGCTCTTAATTTATAGTGTTGATATTTACTTATTCAGAGTGAAGAACTTTCTTTCAGCGTCAGATTTCGTCAGAATGACACGCAGTTTTATTCATAAGGGCGCTGGCAGAGCTAGCAGTTCATAAGTGTCCTCGCGATCTAATTATTCACACTATTTCTCTCTGACAACTATTGTAAAAAATGGTACAAAAGTAAATAAGTATACACCATGTTTTATATCTATATTTTTTAAATCTCGTAACGTTTGTTAAATATTATACACGTTTTGTGCCTGTGAAATCAAATTTAACAATCTTTGTTTCTATCTATTTCATGTGCAATGTTTGAATTGACGCAATGTTTACCACCAGTGTTACGTCATCAGTTCAGCCATCAATCGAAGTGACGTTTCCACGTGACCGAGCTCAGCACACGCCATTAATCTATAGGCCGTGCATGCGTCTAGTCTGATTAATTACCCGGATTACGTATAACATATTACGATTAAAGTTATTGCAGAATTACTTCATTGCATATAAAATTATCATCTCTTGTATAGATATAACAGTATTCACCTCGATAGCCCTATGGTAAATTACTGGCAACTATTACCTCTTCGATGGTGTTACGTATGTAATGCTTACGGTCGTAGTGACGATGCCTAGGTGATAATTGATGTGACATTTCCCTGCGATTGTGCACAGCACGTGTTATCAATCTGCGTATCGTGCAGGCAATCACTTTGATCGTTGGGTTTATGTATACCATGACACAATTTTGTGGGACATTTTGTAGAATATGTGTAATATATTATTTTTATATTTCATCTAACAAAGAATTCAGAATGGCACCTATAACAAAGATTTACTTCAAAACAGTGTTCTCAGATGGGTTTTACCAGTTATATATTTTTACCACTTAGAGTAATTTGTTTACTGCCTTTCTGACATCACTCACCCATCATTCGAGATCATAAGCAATTTGGTAACCAAGCAATTCGACGACTTAGTATACGATTTTATTCATTTAATATCCAATGTTACAAACAAAAAACCATACTTAGTATTTTGAGCTTATTTCAGTAGGAGTGGTTGTTTCGAGCATTGTTTCCTTAAATTTACACTAAAAGTAACTCCTACAAAATCTAAAAATCTTTAGTGACAAATGATGGCCTGATAACTGAAGGTTAAAATGCTATAACGAGACTTTTATCATACGTAATAACGAAATGGGAAAACATTTTTCATATAAAAAGCTTACAAAAAATGCATAGACTAATAACAATTGAAGCTTACGGCACAGGTGCCTCTATATTTTGGCCTAACCCACATAAATCGCGGTAAGAAAACAGTTCAATTGAACCACGGAGATATATGCGGGTGAGAAAAAATCGTCTATCTCCAGCGCCGTTACCGGCGATAGATAAGTGAACTGGAGGTGAATTTGGATTACCGCAGGGTTTTCTAGTTAGAAATTCAATAAGGTTTCAATGAGTTACAAGCATTTTCGGTGCAATGATATTTCGCTTGTTATATTATGTAGTTACTGGCAGGTTTCTGTACGCCATTCGATTTACGATTGTAAGAGTAGACAATATAGGAATTTAGTTATAGATAAATATAGTTGTTTTTAAGTGCATACGTACAAGACGTGAATATTTCGACAATTTTTGTAAAAAGAACTTCATATATTATTTAGTTTGCTACAACAATTTCCTGACTTTTATTATTATACCCTTTATTGCATCAAAATTAAACACAGGTTTATATGCAGTTACAATATATGTATTTTTTAACCTGGTAGTACATTACATTTCCGAAACTTGGAATTTAAATTAATAGATCCAATGTTAAAGATATTAAAATGAGTATATAATAAATAGGGTTTAACAATAAGTTGTAAACTAAAATCGACTATCCGTGGAAGTAATATTTTTTTACTGGTTAATGTATGTACGCGTTGTGACTTATATTATAATTATAATATAACATGTGAATATGATGAAATATATAATAATATTTGCGGAGTGACTGCATTATGAATTTATGTGTCAATCTGCAGTTATTTATAGAGCGCTAGGCCAAAACGGTGTATTGAAAATATTTACTATACAGAAAACATACGAATAGGTACCTACCTGGAAGAAATGTTTGATGGTCAAAACAGATTCAGTCAGTCTGCGAGTATGACCAACGTAATTATTCATGCATTGAAGTGAACTCGAACAAATTCCACTGTGATTACCACCTGTGCTGTACAATATTTTTAATATGTTCATCCATACAATAATTCCGATCGGACGGTATAAAATCACCAAGCACGGAACATAAATTGTTTGTACAGCAGTAATAATGTGCGTACGAACAATAAATCTTATTCTATCGTTACCCCCACTACATAAATAACGGAATAATTGCTGTTTTCACTATGAAATTTGATAAATGGCTTAGGTTTTGCTGAATTTTAGGTATGAAGGACAGTCACCGGGTAATTTACGGCAAGTTTGGGGTCGGGTACATTTGCTGCTCGGTTCTTAGAATTAATTTCGCGTGAATTGTGCCATGTCGTTATGTTATCGTTATTAAGCAGTTAACACACATGTGTAGACGGGTCTGCGTTGAACGCTTAATTTGACTACTTACATATCTTTGAATTAATTCAAAACTGTCGGTATCATGATCTATTTAGGCATGGTCGTTGTTATTAATAATTACAACAATTTAAATTAAAACAACGTACTTAATTAAAGCGTTAATAATATGTAATACAAACAAAAATATTAACAAAATAAAACGACATCAATGAAGAACTACACCTAATTAATATGCACTAAAAAGTAAAAAAATAATTACGTATTTTTCTACAACTTAATAATCAACTTAGCTTTCTCCTCATCAATATGTACATAGGTACATATATTGTTATCTATGGTGTCGGTGTCAGAAAGTACAGACGAATTGAGTACCTCCTCCTTTTTGAAGTCGGTCAAAAATATATATTTAGGAGTATCATAACCTGCAAACCTAAATTAACAATAGTGATAAAAAAAAATTACCTACTCCAATACATTTGACAACTCGCTTATTTTTCGCTCAACGATAGAGACATCGTCTAATTGTCGTAGTAGGAAGAGCCCGTGGGTTGTCAATAAGGAACCGGGAATGGTTGATCGATGTGTCATTGAACTTGAAGCGGGCGAGAACGGCGCGGCCGCACACCCGCT
>DWQT01000204.1:0-26668 GCA_018244895.1 Myscelus amystis hages | reverse complement strand
AAATATTCGTTTATGTCACCACATAAACGAATATTTTATGGTACGCACATAAACATGATTATCGTTATTAGTTTGTTTACCTATTATATAGATAATATTGTATTTTTAATTATAATATAAACTTATTGGTTTTATATCGTCATTAAGTGTGTATGTCTGCTTATTTAATCTGCACGTAAATCAATTTATACCTACTATTTACTCTACATAATATATGTATGTGAATCAATACGCGTCGCAGGCTGTGGCTGCATTCAACTCATGCTTTTACCTGCCTAGTCAGCTATACGCATGATTGGTTCTAGAGCTTTAACCATTGTTACTCGTATTTGTCGGCATCTAATTTGAAATAAATTGAAGCAAGTAATAAGTATTCTCTTTAATACAATTGTATAATATGTTTAAACAATAAAACAGGTAGGTTAGGTACATAATTTGATTGGTGGTAGGTAATGATTTAGGTAAAATAACATAACAGGATCGGTGGCTATAAACATTTATATTTGTTTCAATTTTTGACGTAAAATGACACTTTTCCGTGCCGTTAGGTTCTTTTCTTTAATTTAATGTATTTCGTAAGTGTTGTTATATAATAATATAATGTATATGTATTTGTATTTGGATATTTATTGATAAATATTTATATATCATTATTGTTTGGTTAAATAAATTTTTCAAAAGCGTTTAAATCTATGCTAATTTTGTAATAATCCTAGAGGGAGTCAATTTATAAAAGAATAACCCGTTTTTACAAAGACAATGTTACAAACGAATCGTGAATAGACAAAGAACGTTGTCTATCTGCTGTCTACGTATTATCTCAAAATTGGTGAGTGACTAGTATCGAACAATAAATATTGGAATCTTTAGGCGGCCATTATCTCGGCATCATCATCCCGCAACTATGGTCGGAGCTTTAAAAGCTGCGGGGGAGGAACGGTGCGCCGTAAGGAGGGTCGCGGGGCGTCGTGAAAGCCTCCGCCTGCCAGTGCCGTGTGGACCGCGACGCAGGCCGCTTGCCGCATGTTTGCCGGAACTAAACTGTCAAAGTGACAAAAACTTTACAGAAAAGTGTTTTCATATAGTGTACGTAGTAGTTTTAGACAGTTATAGGCAGAGATTATTATGTGTTTATGTCATAGTTTTTTAAACGCAAGGCGCAGTTGACTGGTGATAGTGAGTGTCACGTGTGTTTACGAATGAATGTGACGGCGTAGGCGCAACGGCGGGTCGCACTCTCCGTGAGATATTCGTGCTCGCGCAGGTCGCCGCGGCCATGTTGCATACCTGAGGCGAGCGAGCGCGCAAGTCTGCGCGAGCGGGATACAACGAGCGCTCGAGGCGGGCAATAACTTTTGTGGAAGAGAAACAAATCCTGCAATGTTTTTATCAGCATCATGACTATGATGGGGCGGTGGCACGTGGTGCTGGTCGCGCTGGCGCTGCTTACCGGCGCGGGCGCTGGCGCCGCCGCCGAACAGATGCAGTCTCGCGCCGTCGATACTGGTGTTGATCTTCGTGTGCCAGAGGCCCAACCTGTCGGAACGGTGGTTGGAAAGATTCCTATTAAACCTGGTTTCACCTATCGTTTTAACGAATCTCCCAAAGAGTTCATTCTCGATCCGGTATCAGGAGAAATTAAGACCAATGCTGTTCTAGATCGTGAAAGTGTAGATCGCTACGCTTTTGTTGTGTTATCGAGCCAACCAACTTATCCGATAGAAGTCCGTTTACGAGTAACGGACGTAAATGACAACTATCCTGAATTCCCCGAGCCTAGTATAGCTGTAGCATTTTCTGAAAGTGCAGCGGCTGGGACGAAATTACTTTTAGATGCAGCAACTGATTTAGATTTAGGAGAAAATGGTATTACCAATGATTATCGAATTGTGGACGGTGATAACGAGGGAAAGTTTCGATTAAATGTTACAGTGAACCCTAGCGGTCAAACTTCATATTTACATTTAGAAACAACTGGGAAATTAGATAGAGAGACCAATGATTTTTATATTCTGAACATATCAGCGCGGGACGGTGGCAGTTTGCCTAAATACGGGTACCTACAAGTGAATGTGAGTATTTTAGATGTAAATGATAATCCTCCTATATTTGATCAAAGCGACTTCTCAGTTTCGTTAAATGAGAGCGTTCCACCTGGGACTACTGTTCTTAAAGTGACAGCTACAGATAGTGACTTAGGTGACAACAGCAAAATAACTTATGAAGTTACAGATACAGAAAAACAATTTGCAGTAGATCCAGAATCAGGAGTAATCACAACATTAAAAAAATTAAACTGTCCCAAGTACTGCAGTAATACAACTTGTAATATGACATGCGTTCTAACAGTGATTGCTAAAGACCATGGAGTGCCTCGCCAAGATGCAAGAACTTATGTTACTGTCAATTTAATTGATGCTAATGATCACGACCCAGTTATTACCTTTACTTACGTACCATCTACAGCGAACTTTGCAACGGTGGATGAAAATGCTAAAAATGGATCACTGGTAGCAGCTATTACAGTCACTGATTTAGATGCAGGTCTAAACGGTAAAACGAGCGTTAGAATCATAGCAGGAAATGAACTCAATCATTTTAGATTAGAGAACTCAAGCAGTGTTTATATAGTTTACGTTAATGGTATTTTGGATAGAGAAGAAATTAGTAAATACAATTTGACAGTAGTGGCTACCGATAGAGGGACCCCCTCAAGAACAGCCACTTCATTTTTAGTGATCCATGTAAATGACGTAAATGATCATGAACCTGTGTTTGAAAAATCTGAATATTCGGCAGTTTTAAGTGAACTTGCTCCTTCTGGCACATATGTAGCTGGCATAACGGCTACGGACGAAGACACAGGAGTAAATGCTGAAATTTACTACGACTTTTATGATGGAAATCAGCAACAATGGTTCGCTATTGATCATCTGACGGGACTTGTTACTACAAAGTCAATTTTAGATCGTGAAATTCAAGGCACAGTAGAACTAAATGTATCAGCAAGGGACGGTGGACCTAATCCAAAATGGGCTTATACTAGATTAAAAATAACAATTCTTGATGAAAACGATGAAGCGCCAACATTTCCACAAGTTGAAATAAATGCTACTCTGCATGAAAATATGAAACCTATAAAAGAAATTCTTATATTAACAGCCTCCGATTATGATCAAGGAACTAATGGTTCCGTTTCTTACTTTTTATCTTCTAGTATTGAAAGAAAATATCCAAATACTTTTACTTTAGATCCAATAACTGGTCAATTAAGCACGATTACTGCCTTAGACCGAGAAAGAATATCTTTATATGAAATTCAAGTTCTTGCTAAAGATCAAGGATTTCCACCACAACTCTCCACAGCTACTATATTTTTAAAAGTGCTAGATGTCAACGATAATGATCCTATGTTTTATCCGCGCAGATACATTCTCAATATAACAGAAGATTTAAGTCCTGGTTCAAGAATTATTCAGGTATCAGCCATTGATCTAGATGAGGGAGATAACGCGAAAATAATGTATAAATTGGAGAGCGGTGGAGACGGCTATTTTGATATTGAACCATGGACTGGAAATATAATTTTACAAAAAGATTTCCGTAAGTCACCAAAATCTTTATATTCATTAAGAATATCGTGCAAGGATAAAGGAAATAGACGTTCAATTGATGATGCTGTAGTTGAAATATTAAAGACATCACAACGTAAAACTATCGAGTTCGATGGATATAATGGATATAATTTCAAAATTGTTGAAGACGAAGGTACGTCACGAGCTCAAGTAGGTCGATTTGTCGGGAAAGTCAGCTCAAGATTATTAAGTGATAGTATAGCCTATTACATATTAGAAGGAGATTATAAGCAGGTCTTTAGAATCGATGAAAAGACAGGTGTAATAACGACAGACTTGAATATTGACCGCGAAGATAAAATGACGTACCATTTAAAAGTCATGGCAAAAAGCGGCTTCGCATATGGATTTACTATTGTCAACATATCGGTTTTGGATGTGAATGACAATTACCCCATTTTTATGGAAGAGAAGGATGAAATTCACATTCCTGAAAATATGGCAGTTGGACAAGAAGTGTATTTCGCAAGAGCAACCGATCGGGATTCTGGTTCAAACAGAACAGTGACATATACTCTTAGTTATAATTCAGAGAACAATTTTCGAATATCCGAAACTACTGGCGTTATATATTTAAATAAGGCTATTACTAGTGAACCGGGCACAATATTATCCATTGAGGTAACTGCGACTGATAATGGGAGGCCAGCATTAGCCACAAAACATACAATAGCTGCAATTATCAAGGATGTAAATGACCATACACCGGTATTTGATCACACTTCCTATGAAACGTCTTTACTGGAATCAACCTTAGTAAATACAAGATTTTTTGCAATTTCTGCTTCAGACGCTGATCTAGGTCTAAACGGGCGAATATCATACTTTATTGCAGAAGGAAACACTGATAGTAAATTTGGAGTATTCCCAGATGGATATTTATATGTTAAGAGTCCACTGGATAGAGAGGAAAGAGATTATTATTCATTAACTATAATAGCATCTGATCACGGTGATCCCCCTAGATCATCTCAAGTACCAGTGGTTATTCACGTATTAGATGAGAATGACAATAGCCCACAGTTTACTAATACTACTTTTGTTTTTAAAATTAAAGAAAACGAACCACCTGATACTTTTGTAGGTAAATTAACAGCAAGCGATAAAGATATAGGTCGAAATGCAGAGTTAACATTTAGCTTGCCAATTGCTCAAAACGATTTTAGAATAGATTCTAGAAATGGATTTATCAAAACATTAAAATCCTTTGATAGAGAAAGCTTAGCACAGAACAATGCACAAAATTATATTACATTGACTGTCACAGTTAGTGACAATGGCAAAGTTAAGCTTACCGATTCTGTTAGAGTAACAATTTATATAACAGATGTTAATGATAATGCTCCTGTTTTTACTCGTATACCCTATGCTGTTGAAGTGTCTGAAGGTGCAGCTGTAGGTGCATCAATAATGAGAGTATATTCATCAGATGCTGATGAAGGTCTTAATGGTGATATTTACTACAAACTCATTGGTGGAGATGAATTTGGAAAATTTATGTTAGATGAAGCAACAGGACAATTATTTATTAATAAACCACTAGATAGGGAAAATATGGATCGTTATCAATTAACTATACTAGCACACGATTCTGGACAACCTATACGACTTACAGCTACCACAACGATAAAAGTAGATGTATTAGATGAAAACGACAATGCTCCAATATTTACGCAGTCACAGTTAAAGGTTTCTGTGCTTGAAACAGAACCAGTTAATAAAAAAATTATACAGTTCCATGCAAATGATGCTGACTTGGGAATAAACAATGAAGTACAATTTTCCATTACATCTGGTAACAGAAAAGAGGCCTTCTTTATTGATAGTTATTCTGGCGAGCTCTTTTTGCACAAGCATCTAGATTACGAAGATCTTACGTCTTATCTATTAAACATAACAGCTACAGATAATGGTAATCCAAGCTTATCATCAAGCATTTCCTTTGCCGTTAACGTAATTGATGCTAATGATAATGCACCAATTTTTACCAATACTGCGATTGTGCGTCAAATACGAGAAGGTATTCCAATTCATACTCCCATAGTTACGGTTACAGCAGAAGATCCAGATTCTGGGTTGAACGGTAAGGTTTACTATTCGATTACACACCAAGATCCTAATGATAGTAGACGCCATTTTGCGATAAATAATGTAACTGGAGTAATACATACCTTATTGCCCATTGATAGAGAAAGCATAGATACTTTCCGCATAACTGTTGTAGCCTATGATAGAGCAGAACCACCGTCTGCAAGACTTTCCGCAGAAAAGTTAGTGACGGTTATAGTAGAAGACATAAACGATAATGCGCCTGTTTTTGTGTCAATGAATGCTGCAGTTATTAATTCCGAAAGATTAGGCAGAAGCGCTGGACGAGGAATATTTATTACGAATGTGTTGGCTCGCGATCTCGATTCGGGGACAAATGGTCTTGTTACATATAAACTCATTCACGGAGAAAACGACATGTTTGATTTGCATAGAAGCAATGGGGCATTGGTATTGCGATATCCACCAGCAACATCAGATGCGAGATGGAATCTGGTTATAAAAGCAACAGATGAAGCTGTTTTAAGTGAACAAAGAAGTACTGAGACTTATCTGACTGTTATTATGGGAGGGACTGAGTTAGAAGGTCTAACATGGACAAATGTAGGATCAATTTCAGTAGCTGAAAATGAACCTGCAGGAACAGCTGTGTTAAATTTGACAAACAATTATAAGTCAGGCTTAGAATATTATATAGTGAATGTGACTGGTGACAACAAACAAGTGGACAGATTGTTTGATATCGATTCATCATTAGGAATTTTATCCACGGCGGTGTCCCTAGATCGCGAATCTGGTATAGACAGATATGAAGTGGAAATCTGTGCCGTGTCATCAGGGACACCCCTGCAGTCTACAACTACAAAGGTAAATATACTTTATATAATACTTACGTGAATTAAAAACGATATATTGCACGTACTTTTTCTAAAAAATAAATTGAGTTCGACGTTCAAAAAACATAGTGACGAATGGTGTGATTAACCTACATTGATATGATTAAGAGAACGCATTTTACAGCAGACAATCCAATTAACTTCGCACAATCGTCGGTAGAAGACAAAACATCGGCACCGTACTGTTGTTACAATAAAAATAAATTTAAAACGAATGCTCGTTAGCGTATGTCGGCTGGCGGACTCTAATCGGAGACTCTAAATTAACGATAAGCTGCGTCTCGCAACGATATCTCAACATTCGTTCTGAAACCTCTCAAAGATTACATGAAACATGGATTTCGTTTGTAATTCGTTTTATATATTTTATAGCTTTGATGTATAATTAATTAAATTCGTTTTTGCTGGAAATAGTTTTCATAAAAGGTTATTTTATTTCACAGCCTTATAAGATGTTATTCAATTTATAGTAAACAAGAGCTATATTGAACGAACCTTAGATATTTTAATGTTATACATACATAAATGTAGGTAATTACGATATAGTGTTCGATACATGCTCCAAGTACAATAATTTTAATTGTGAATAAAACGCTTTAGTGGATATTTTAATTCAAATTTAAACAAATTATGTATAACCTACTGTGCTTTGCAAATGATATACAAATTATATAATAAATAACATTTTAGGAAAATATTATTTATAAGAAATAAAGACAACCATGCATGTTAATACATACCGTCCTTACCTAAATATTTCCCTTTGACCACATTCAAATTAGGGGATCTTAAGACAAATTTTATTAATTTATTGCTATATAACACTTACAATTTTTATGTTAAAGTGGCATATGGATGTTGATTTGTAACCGCTCAGACAATATACCATAAGCATGTAGGTATACGTGCCTAATTCCTAATAAAAAATGATAATTAATATAAATAAAATCAGCCAAGTTTTAAATGTGTCCCTAATTTGAAGAATCGAACCACTTCAATTTGAAACAAAACATGCAAGCGTGTACATGCACTTTGCACTCGTATTGCCTTATTATGAGCTACAAGAAAATAAGTCACTTTTTGCAACCAACATACTATCATAAATATACATTGATACGTTTGTATTCGTCAATACCGTGACGTGATAGAATATATTCCAGCTATTACAATTGTATGGTTGACACGGAGAAAATTGTGGGAATATTTGGATATTCTGTGTGTTTTAAATATGGTGCTTATACAGCCTGATTTTAATTAACAATTGAAATAAGTAGATCACGTTTATTTTAAAAAAATGCTCCTGTACAGCATATTTTTACTTTTCTTATTTAATATGTGCCTCATGTAGTCCAAGGTTTTGTCGGTCACCGGTAAGATTGGCGTGGCGGTTCGCACAACGGAATGCTATAGAAATCATTGAGGGATATGATTGTGTGAAAGAAGACCAATTTAAGGTGGACAGGGGAGGAGGGTGAGCTATCAACGGACATCGAAAGCGCATTAGGGCGCCGGGCTGCATTCTCCCGACTGATTTATGCAACGTGCACCCGCGCGGCCATCGACACCCGCCTTAATGAACGTACAAGTTACGTTATACTGTGAAATAGCTTTCATTATTTCACGCCAATACTAATAGACCTGTGTGCGAATTCGCTCACAGTGGGTACCGAGAAATGATTTCTTTATTCGCGTTCCGATCGCTAATTAAGTGCTCTGTCCGTCGGGTGACGTTTATGCGTGTCGCGGCTACGACTCCAACGAGAACAAGAAATAATAAACAACACTCGCCAACTAGTCAATAAACATGCAAAACTATAAACACCAATTATGGAAAAATAGCCCACTTTAGCACAATAAATGTTTACGGTGAAAACGTAATAACCACCGGTTAAAGGCTTCGAGTGTACAAAAACAATGCTAGAGTCTTTATTTTATAGTGTTAAGTTCTTACATATTCTCATGTGTTCAATTTTCATTTAATTTTAATAGCAACGCTTATCTGACTCCAAATTAGGCAATTAAAATTATTATGGTAACTGGTCAACACGTAAACATAAAAATGTTCACAGTGCATACTATCTAATATTTATACAGATATTTTTATGAAATCCAGGCATAGAATAAAGAAATTCGCTCGTGACACAAATGTTTGTTGTTAGCGGAGCCGAGCCCATGGGCCCCGGCTCAGCAGTCCGGTGCACTAACCATTGGACCCAAAGGCCGCTCGAACACTCCTTGCATACATTAAATTTAAATCGTTAATTTTAATTGCCATCTCTCTTTGTATATTCATATATTTTGTGTTATATGTACTTTTTCTTTGAGAGGCATAAGCCATTTTCTCTATTCATGTTTATAAAAATATGACATTTTTGAGAAATAAGCGTAAAAAGATTCCAATCAGAGAAATTGTTCCACCAAATGTTTTTATATACGTAATATATAATATCATAAATTCGTTTTATTCCTTACGGCAACGATCTCGGCATTTACGTATATTCTGTTCGTGTGTAACGGATTTTCGCTTTTACGCATATAAAAGTGGTCGACAGGTTACAGCCCGCCGCACCGGTTGTCATGTTCGGAATTCATACGACAACGATTTCATTGCGCTGCATCTAGATACTTTGGAATTACAGTTGTTTTTATTGTAGTTCCAACTGTTACAGTAACTACTTCAGTAGTCAAGTTTTGTTTTAACTAATTTTAAATATAATTTGCGATTTTAAGAAAATCAAACATTCTACTTGTCCTCACGAAAACTGGTGTGATACTACCGATAGTACCATTAATTTGATTCATTTAATTTTTCATAAAACTTGAATGTTGTTAATCATCAGTGGTATACAAAAAGTATTGAAAGATGATAAAATATCTGCATTCTTACTATTAATTTTGTCGTGGTTCAAGTTTGGTTTCGATAAAGAAGAATAAAACGTGACCGATAAAGGACGTTAGGCGAAATTGGCAATTCACTCTCGGGCGCTTTAAAGTTATTAGCGTTTCCCTTTTTATCAATGAATTTATGGTGGCCGAGAGAGACGTACGTTCGAAGAAAACTTTAAATGTTAAATCAACGTTTATTTTAACCGACTGCGTTGCCTAAATGCGTTTTGGGGCTCGGATTGATAACGAGTTTGGGTGGCGCGTCCTCTAAAAGCATTGCCGAAGAAAAAAGTCACTTAGGCATCTTATTTTTTTAAAGTAGGTTAAGTTACATTACTAAAGAATGTCTTGTAATTTCCGTTTCGTTTTATTATTAGAACCGTGACGGTTATTGGTCACTGCGTTTAAAATCCATGGTCAGGTATAGTCTATTGGCATTAAAATCGGTGGTTATTTTTAGAATCAAATATCCCACAAACCACAAAACATGACTTTCTCGATTTTTTCACAGATAAAATTAAAATATTTATATGAAGTTGAAGAACTAGGGCTGAACCTTGGTAGACACTAGAAAATGTGATGTACATGTTTTCGCTACCCACCAGAAAGAAATATGAATATATACATATCGTACATACCGTATATAAATAAATATACCGATATTATTTCATGGATCTGTGCGATTGCAAAAACCAGGATGGTATTTTCAAAACAAAATACAAAGTAAGTTTTCATATTTAAAAAAACCATTTCTGTAAGTCGTTTCTATACCGGATGATTTTGTAACATACAGAACAAATAAATATCGATATATGATTAAAACACTGCTGCCGGTGTTGGCTCGTGTTATTTAACAAGCAATTACCGTGGCAAGTAAACAACCATTTTTGACTGGCATGCTGTCATAGTCGTGACTCGAAATAGGAACTTTACCGTAAAGTTAAATGGCAGACAGAAATTCTACGCAAAGCTTAATCTCTGGAATGTTCCCCTCAGTTACAAGAATGATTGCGTAAAAATTGTTAATCAACTGTCCTGGCGGTTAGAGAACCGGATTGCTAAGTCGATATTCGGGGTTTCGATTCCCTTCGTAACAGAGAAAATATTTATGGTATAAAAACATTTGTTTTTCCTATCTCTGAGTGTAATCAGAATATGTATTAAACTATTACATTGTATGTTTATCAGCAGTCCGCTTACCATAACACAGGTAATTAGTTGCCTAATTTGGAATCAGATAGCATGAAATCATATCCCACACATGGGTTTTGTCCCAGTTATTTATTAATACCTTATGCCGACTCTCACGTAGCCAAAGTTTGGTTCTCGTATGGTTTTAGCGGCTTATCGTTATATATATTCTGTCATTTTATCTACATTGCTTGTTGTATGTTCTTATTATTATATTTTAGGAGCGTCTTGACATTTTCTGATTGTAAGCTATGTACCATGCATACACAAAATCAAGCATGGGGCGTATTGTGTAATATAATATTTACATATTAAAACAGGATTTACTGACTAATATTACGAATATAATATTGTTATAGTTTAAACTGACAGATACTGGCACAATAAAAAAATTAAATATTTCTAGTGTGAACCGCAAGTGTAACTAAGAAATGCCATTATTACGTTGGTCATATTGTAAAATATCCTGAATGAACGGAAGCAAATTGGCGTGGCATTATAACTTTTACCTTTCGATCACAGCAAAAAACAAGCGTTTAATTAGATTGAGAACAGAGCACGGGGTCTCGATAGAAACTACAGTTTACGTGTAAGAGAGAGTTGATTGAGTGAGATCGAGATCGACCTGTTGGTCTATAGCGCTCTGATTTACACGTGCGTCCGCCGGCTCCACGGAATTTTATTTGTCCAACGCATATATGTATGTACATATACTTAATGACATGATTTCTTTGTATTTCCTACAGCAAATAAAGAATTAATCGGCTAAAAAGAAGAATTTGTTTAGGTAATACCGCTCCAAAATACGAATATTAAGCTGTATGCAAAAATTTCGGCTGTAATTTATATACGTTTAATTTTGACTTATTTTACTGACAGTCTGTAAATTTAAATACAGATAAAATGCCCTAGATAAATCTTTTACATAAATAGGTGACTGGCAATTTCATTTCGTAACTTTTTCTATAAACATTCTTTATGAACACAAGAACATAAAATACCTACCCACGTTTCGAGCCGCCTCACAAACCCTATTCAATTTTATAATAAGACAATGCTGACTTATTAAGCATATTACGAGATAAATGTTGAGGAGCACTCCTTGCTCATTTAAATATGCAATTACCACACTCTCTTCGAACTCGGGTGAATTGCGGCAAACCTCCTTCTGTCTTTGAAATTTCCATTATTGCTCAATTGTCCAATACGAAGGGCAATCACAATATTATAATAGATCGTACCTCGAGAGTCTACCATGCTCGCTTTCTTATCACTGTGACTGTACCGACCACTCGAGTGTGACCTGCCCTGCCTCCGAACATTCCTTGCGAAGGCCTAAGTGGGGAGCGTATCACAGACTGTCACGGATCTTGTTTAATTGGACACTTATATGTGTGTGCATTCATGTGAAGTCCAACCGGTTTCTTCTGGGTCTGTTGCTTTCTACGTCATACATCGGTGTTTATGTAGGGATGGTTATACAAGTGCTGTGTATGCCGCTCATAAGTCTGAACCTGTACGAAGTTTATTATGATTTGCGCATCATTGAGTTAGAGGCGTGATGGGAGTTTAGTCAGAGTAAACTGGGCTCTGCCGTCTTTATCCTGTTACATACCTAGATGTACGATAAGACTTGTTTGCAACTCGGCTATGTGTAACGGCCAACTTAGATAAATGGAACAAATGACTAGTGAAACAAATAATCACGAAGCAATAATTAATACTTAAAAGTTACGAGATAAATAAGGCCCTGTGATTCACAAATTTAGTAATTTCATAATGTTAGTTGCATTTAAAATACTTAGCTAAAGGAAATTAAAGGAATCAGCATGTGTGAAATGTATGTGCATTAAACTATAAAACGTGCATGATTGCCACCTGTAACTTACGCAAACCTTACGCCTCCGCGACGTTTCGCCGCAAAATTGATTTCCTGATGCTATCTAACCTCCCGAGGGAACGTTGGATAAATAAATACTTTACGGTAATCTCCGGAGATCTGAGACAAGCCAGAATTACAGCACGCCGGAGATATTATTGCATTTTAATTTCGTGCTCGACACACCTCCGTCGCGTTACGATTTCACATGATTTACCGTGTTATTGTATATAGTGGAGCAGTTCGTCCTTCCTATAGTGTGCGTCGAATACATTTTCAAAAGGCCGAAATGAGCGTGGCAGATTCCGATCTTGATCTCGCGCGTTTAAATTTTACCTACTAAATTACAATTAAGGGTTACGGTTTTGACATATCGCATTATATTTAAGGCACATTCTTCTTTTGCAGTATTCTTTCCTTATGTTTTGTTCTGTTTTGAATATTAAGACAGCCTCGCTTACAGCATTCAGTAATGAAATAACTTTTCCAACATGCTTTGTAATTAAATCGAACTCAAAAGGTTTTATTTCATAAGCAGCATTTTTCCTTTACATACAATTAATAACCTTTTGGTTTGATATTCAGCCTCCCACTTTAGGTAGTCTGGGTTAGATCCTAGATTGTTATGTGCATTTTAAAACCTAAATTTAAATATCACTTCCTGTAACGGTGAAGGAAAACGTCGCGAGGAAACTGTGCAAGTTTCTTTATGAAAGTTTCGTTATAAAGTCTATAATATTTTTGAGGTGTGTGAAGTCTACCAATCCGCACGTGGCCAGCGTGGTAGACTATGGCCTAAATCCCTCTCTCTATGAGAGGAGATCTGGCAATTTGAGTACAAATGAAAGGAATAATATGAGTAAAAATGAGTACAAAAAAAATCCTTATTAAGTATTTATGTTAATTTTCTCGTGATAGGTATAGGTTATCATTATTTGGGATCGTTAAATATTACATAAAGTTCAATAAACACCCAAATGTGGTCATAATGTAAATTACAAGTATTAAAGTACATACGTATGGGCCTGGTCGTGACACTCGCGTCTTGCAGCGTTTTCTCGTTTAGGAACACCGATAAAAGTTGTAAAATGCAAATGGCGCTAGTGAAATGTTAAAAATCTTACGCCTACTTTAAAGTTCGTACCGTTACCTTATACAGGCTATATGTGATAACAGGTTGAGAAGTTTTATTAGGTGATTAACGTTTAATTAATGAATTGAATAAAGCCTCTACATATTGAAAAATTATGTATTTTAATATGTAATAGGCTTAAAATGTGTATTACAGCATCTTTAATTCTTGCGTTCTAAGCTTAAGTGTTTAAAATATATTTGTTTAGATTTTTTTAAGTGGTTAAAAATTATATTCAGACCATTTAAAATTACTGCTGTTTTAATAAGGCCTAGGCATTATTTTTATCATGAATAGCAGAAAAGACAATAATTTTAGAACCAACCCGGTGGTGACATATATTTACACCGTCATGAGTTAGTTATATTATGTTTAAAAGCGGCGAAAACAGTAGGAATTAAATATTTTACATACCTTATACATACTTACATACGTGCACATACGTCTTAACGTCATTTTGATACCAGGTCGATTTCACGTAAGATTGTGGATGATTTTCATAAAATATTACACTTTACATATATTGTAGCTGTTTCAGATCTGAATAAAAAATAAAAATCAAAACTTGAATATGAAACACAAATACATCTGTCTCATTCTTTTGCTTTTGATTTAAGGCTATTGGAACGGTTTTATCTAAGTGGGTATAATTTCACGGGTATCAATTTGGTCCATAAATTTTCGTCCAACATTGTAATCAAAGGGTTTCTATACATATGCATGAGCAATTACAATATCCACGTTCATCTCTCCGCTAACACCTAAATTCTATTTTTGTGATACCAAAAACAAGATATTATTTATATAATATTTAAAAAAAATACATATATTAACATACATTTTATCAACAATTGCTTTAAATAAATTCCTATATGATATCTTATTTTGTAATTATGACATAATTACTATTTAATTCTTAGAATGAGTAATTTAAAGTAATTAAAATATATTTTAGTAGATCAAATTAAATGCTCACTAATTATCAATAAAGTCAGTCCATAATTATTAAATCCGCAATTGCTCAGTGCAAATAACGTGAGCTTTTGTTACGAAATATTTCCATCTAAGTAGGCAGAGCTTATATTAAATAAATGAATACTAGGAAACATGTGATGAATCATGCTGTCACACTTTACAATCAAAACTTCGGGCACACTGGTGGTTTTAAGAGAACCCTTTTTTACCATTCGACAATACTTCATTGTGTTAAACTTACCTGTTACAGGTAGCCTCTGACTATGAAGAGCGCTATATGAAATAGCAAATGTGACCGTCTTGTTCACATTTTTTGTGTACAACCAGCAACCAGCAGATTGCACACTTACTCGAAAATAAATCTTATACTTCTGAGAACGACGGGCCAGTAAATAGTTGTGTATAAATGGAACCTGTGTTTTCAATTCCGGATCCGAACATTGTCCTATGTGACCAGCACCGGAAACTATAGTATTTTTAAAATAAAAATATCTTTGGGAAACAAGAAAACATTTCGCAATAACCCAGCACATAATCAAAAATTCATAATTGTGTTTGTTGTGCGTTAAGGAGTTATGATATTCTGTTGATACCTAAGTATTTACAGAAATATTAATATTAAAAGCATTTAGAAAGTAGCATTAATCATGTACCTACTTTGTTTATGTATAAATATTAATTGCAGTGTTCCTATTTCTGTACACAAGTACTTAATTCTATTTAGATCGACTGTCATGAAATATTATTATTTTTTTACTTAATGACTTTAATACACATTTTTTACTATTTTTTTGTCGTCTTAACGTCATGTAGGATAATCACATTAACTGCTAAGTTTCTAAAACCACTATTTATAATACGCTAGTAAATATCTACAATTGGTAGAAAATACGGAATTATCCATAAATGTACGTATTGCATTATTTACTAATTTGTAGTTTTAACAGTGTATAATATTTAAATACTTGATTATTTATTGAATACGATATATAAATATTAATGTACCTATGTAGCGATTAATTGATGTCAGTGGTTAGATATTTGCAATATAGTTATTCTTTGCCGAATTAAAATAACAATATTCGAATATACAATATAGTTATTATACATTATAAGTAGAGGAACAGTGTATACTTGTTACTCGTATTTTGATTAGCTGTATTTAATTTTAAATAACCGACTTCCTGTAGCTGTAGAAATATTTCTCGTGAAGATGTATAAAGGGGATAATTAAGAAGCATTAACGAATCAAATCTCACTTATTTGTCAAGAGCAAGTAGGTCGGTAAGACTTATAGAACACGGCGGCAGGGTTGACTGAGGCATGCCATTCGCAGTCCATCCTTACGCAGCCCGCGGCTATAAAGGTGCGCCATAAAACGGGTCTCATTTTATGACCATTTGACGAAGTTATACGTTTAAAGCCATTTCTCAGCGCGGCCGACCATTGTGGCGGCGTGACCAGTCCGCCGCTCTCTCGTGCTATTCCTATTATCTTAAAAATATTGTGCGATGACTCTTTTTTCAACCTATCGTTTTAGAGCCCTGTATTCCGGATCCATTATAAGGTGCTTTGTTCGTTGCGTTTCTAGTTCGCGTCGGCGAGTTCATTGCAAAGGATCTAGTGCCGTCATTGAATAATCAGTGCAGGATAATTCGTTTACGAATCGTGCTTATAGAAAGTAGGAGCCGGGCTATCGCCGAGTAAATCTGCAATCTCGACAATGCTGTATCAATATTCATGCTTACGGTCGCGACCTCCACTATTTGCATAACTGCGCATTGCATTCTCTTGGCTGCAACTGTTCTATTGTTTTATGATCTAAATGACCACGCGATATAGGGATAGTCACGATAACGTTGTAAACACATACATATGTGTGTATATGTAGTTTCGATCTTCTTGTACGATACGACAGCTATCAGTAGAGCTAGCTAATTTACGAGTAGGTATATCATGATGTTAAAGTTTGAATGTACATTTTTTCCATTTTGTAAAATGCCAGCCCGAGCCGTGAATAATATTTATTTTATACTCTATGCAAGCGTTTCAGGCCTCTTTCAAATATCTAGTCATTGTGTTAGCGCGTTTTCAAAACGTTTTCGAAACAAATCACCTACCATAAATGCGTGATTTTGCGTTTGAATTTAAACGTCATACTAACGATAATACACGGTAGGATTTACGGCACATTCGGGGGAATCTCATACATACCTACACCTGTGTTTAATTTTGATTGTGTCACATAAAATAGAGATAAGAAGGTCCCAAATAGGACCTAAATACTGCCATATATTTTGTGTGCTAAATATTGAAGAGATAAGAACGAGTCGTATACTTAACGTAGAAACTAAAATGACAAGTGGTAGGGAAACTAGTATAAAATCCACTAAGCGTTTTAATAGCGGCAAGGATAGCTATAAATTAATTTTAATGATCACTAAATGTAAGATACATTTGAAAATATACAACTTCGGATACATATAAAAATAATTCCTCTTACGAATCGTAAACGCGTTAGGAACGTGATGAAGATATTATGAGACCATTTCGGTTCGGGTCGAAATGTAATTATAAACAGCTCGTTTTTTCAAAATTACTTCAAGATCCTTACTTAAATGAAACATACATGAAACATGTATTTACATTATGATCAAAATGATTACATTTAAATAATTATTGAATTGATGAATAGTAAAATGTTGTGCCTAATATAATATACCTTAAAACGTAAATGAAATGGATACAATTTTACATGAATAATTAAATGAACACGATGTAAAAAATTGCATTTAAGGGTAACTTTAACTTTGCGTTACTTAATGGTAGTCTAACGGTCTTGTAACTAACTAACTAACTAACTCTTGCTGGTGGTTTTTTATCTTATAAAAGTTAAAATAATGCGATTCACTTAAATTCTTAATGTGCTTATTATTGTTCCTAATTCTTCCTCAATGTGCACATACCTAGCTAACGTAAATAGGTGTTTATTCCAACTTAAGGTTAATTATAATACAATTGTATTGCTACAGTGATTTGTCCAGATTAAGTTAGATCTCTTTGTCTGTTGGCATAGCGGTCTACCGGCTCTTCGGTTGTACAACCTCGGTCCGACAATAGTTAGAGGTTTTTACTACGTTTTATTAAGTTCTTCCCGAGTCATCTAGTTATCAACTCCCAGGGACCAAGGGTTACACCGAGGTTAAAATAATTATTTATAATTACATAATTATAAGATACGAAAGAGGCTTACATATTTCCCTTTATTACCGGTAGCTAATTTATTGGCGAATAGTTCTATCTTAGGACATTAAGATTAAGATAAGCCGTGAAATACATCTTTGGTCAATCGGGGATCTTTCTTTGTGCCGGCCTCGGAATGCCTTAATAATTGCGTGAACTACGTTTTCTTGGTTCGAACTAACTGATAACGCCTCAGGCTCGAGTTGCACTTAAGGAACAGGCAGAGAATTTATTACTTTTATTACAAGATGAGTTTTTGTTTTCATACACTCGCCAAGAGTGTTTATAAAATGTAAATTCTCATTAATTTTGACTCGGGTATGACAATGAAATCGTTATCTATATACAACATACCGAAATCAATATCGGTGATCATATCTATTGATAACAAATATTCTATAACCAAGGTTCAACATTTGCTAAGGTTCTAGTGCGTATTGGGCAGGGCTCCTATGTTTCTGTCTTAAAGTAGATGCATTAGTAGTAGCAGTAGTGATAGCAGACAGTTTTTCGCTTTGATGGTGTTGTGAGAGCCAAAATGGGATTGTAAGACAAATAATCTTACATGTCTGATAATTTGCAATACCTATATGCCATCGATACAAGCTGGTAAGGTTAAAAATCACTTCGACACACGTTTGAATATCTTGTAGTAGATAGTATTCGAAAAGTGTTCTTTTAATCATAGCAAGATAAAAATAAATATTTACGACAAATCAAAGTAGATGTAACGAGTGAGTAAATATACTTGATGATAACCTCGGCACCTTCGACTCGAGGAAGTACGGGGACATACTAGAAATACCAGAATATAATTCACAATAAAACTTAACCCTTACTAACCCGTCCCACTTTTATATGTACCTACTCATTTGTAAATAAAAATGGAAAATACATTTTATGTGATAAGAACGGAATTTTTGCTAAAGCATAAAATTAAAGACGCAGACACCGTTAAAGCCATTAAAGAATTTTAAGTAGTGTTATTTTTTTTGGGAGATTTATCATTGAAACCGACACGTTTTGTACAACAAACAGATAATTTTGTGTAACAAACTTAAGTGCTCCTACACATTTTTTATATAAAAGAACCAACTATATAATACTTAATAATATTATAGGAGTGCTGCTAACTGTTTGCAAAAAGCGTTCTCTCACATTACTCGTACAATTATAAATAGGCGAGGTGTACTCATTTAAATCACAACGTTCTGCGTACGGAGACGAGCATGTTTAATACACCCTTTAATTGATATGTTGCGTGTTGAGTTATAGTACCTGATCCCGGGCCAAGCGTGTACCTCAGGCAATTCTATTGGGCAATTTATTTATATTGATTCTCATACTATTTCCTATCTATCTACAGACAACACCCGACTAGTTTATGCCCTAGCTCTTAAAGGTGCAATGCTATCATAAATGAATAAAATGAACCGGCCTATATATTAATATCTATTTTAGGTTGACGATGTACTGTTTATGTTTTAATATCCTTATTATTCCTCTGTTTCATAGCCCTTTATCAAAATGTTAAATATATCGGGTGAGCGCGCAGAGGACTCCGGGTTCAATAACCTCCAGTATTTGAATGATGAATATCGGCGAACATCGATTGGATATAGGTTTTAAGTTTGGGAATTTCTTGGACTAACCAATGTCTTCGTGCCCGTGTCCATTGCTCACATGGTACGGAAAATCGATTTGATCTGTTGATATTATTGATCTCATTTTTTTTTTATCATACATTACAAAGACTGATTGAAGTTGACTGATGTCCTGATTTTATTTTAAAAATTTACTGTCGTTAGCCCTTCTCAGTGGAATCAAAAATTGGAGCATAAACTTATGCATATGCACAATTTAAATGTATGATTTATGTAGTTGTGTCTCGTTTAATAACGGCAATGAAGCCCACTAACGTTTCAATTGATGTCATGATTAGCCTCTGATTATACGGTTCGTTTGGGTGCGACGCGCCCGTTAATCTCGCTGCGTTGTCACAACAAACATACGGACAAGTTTTTCCCAAACCGCTTGTAGCTTGTAGCTAATGTATTCAGCGCAGCGCGCGTCCGCTAAGCCACCAATTTGTCATGGATAAGTTCTCTATTAGCTTAACAACCGATGCGGTGGGTGTGTTTGGAAACCCTTTATAAATATTATAACTTAATGTAATTATTTATATTTCACTGCCTTTGGCGATTTATGTCTGATTTTATTTTTCATGTTTACTGATTCAATAAAACGCTTTGCATTTAAAAATCATCTTTGATATCATTGTTAATGCTTTATTCGCATAGCAGTAAATTTAGACCCACGTATTAGTAATTTTGAAATGTCTGTTTGTGACATGAACATACACATACCTATAGATTATTTTTGATATGTGTACATTTAGAATATTTGATTGTGTTATTTCCACGGGAGCAAAATCTACACGGATGACAACGGGTGGCAAAGCTAGTCTGTGGTTTTCACGAACTTCAAAATTCTCTATTACCTATGTCTAGTACAAAAGTAAGGCTTAACGAGTTATAAGCGCCAGTATGGTGTCATATACGTTACAAGTTACCAGTAACTAAGAATGCCAATAGCGTGAGAACTGGCAGTAAGCACTTCAAAATTATTCAAAATCCGTTCGATTCACGTCCTTGATGCGTGACCAGTTAGCAAATCAGCTACTAGTACATGGAAACGCTTGCCTTATAAGCGAACTGAGACTGTTGTAAGGATGTCGTCGCTTAGAACCATGACGCGAAAATTGTACGAACTGATACATAAAGACATATTATTATGGCTAGTTTGAAATGCTGTCAAATAATTGTCAAATACAATTTTTAATTTAAAATGTCTTTGTTGTAAAACGAACAATTACCTTTTCCTATATGTTTTACTACAGTCATTTGTTATTATACCGACGAGCAGATAATAATCCTAAGCTTTAACTATACCTTATTTCGCTACATGCATTCAGACGTGTATTCCCGCGTACCTACACTCGCCGGACACGTGTTCCGACTGACAACAAAACGTTCCCCGTAAAGCTTTCCAGTGTAAGCACAGCGAAGGGAAACACAACAAAACTGTAAAACATTTGCGCAAGGGCCTTAATGTATAAAAGCTTTAATCGGTTTAATTACTTCGAACACACGTATAGGAAACGTTATAGAGCGGTTATACAGGTGCATGCGTAAACGATTGAGACGGCCGTGCGGTACCGAATCGAATACGGTATCGATTCAAACCGGCGACGAACGTTGGCGGAATCGAGAACACGTTGAGATTTTGTAGGGGCGATATATAGGTACATAATTAGCGGGACGGAAGCCGGGTAGTTAGTGCGAGGGGCGGTATGTCGTCGTAACGATAAATCATAAGTGTGCAAGAGTCGCTGGGCGGACTGTGGGCGGAGCGAGTGATTTTTAAACGGTTTTTTGAGTTTCACATCGGCCAATGCCCGAGTTCATTCGGGCATCCTTTTTCGGTGTCTTGTCAACGTGGCGACACTTTTTCGTTAATTAGGAGAACCATCATTAAGGATAATTTTCCGGACATTCATGTTTAAATGCTGGCAACATTGAGATATGATTATAGATGTCAATATTAACCTTGCACTGCTTTAGACGGCGATTGGATTGACGGCATTGAAGGGTTATTGAGGGTTTTTTTTTGAGTCAGTGAAGTATACCGAGCGAATGTTAATTTAAAGGTTTTCGTGTCGATTGTCACCCTACAGTTAGGTACTAATTAATACCCCTGCGTCCGCAAGCACCGGCATGCCTCGGGTTTCGGCATGTATTTGTGCTTGCGTGCTTGTTTTTGTGTCGTATCCTTTCTATTGTTCTCCGTCGTATCACAACATGCTTTCCTTAATACGTTCTCACTGCCACATAAGCTCTGAATACTGATTACTGACGACGGCTAGAATATCAAATATTATGTAATTTCTTAACGTTGTCTAGTATTATTTTAGTCATATTAATGTAATTAACACTAAATAATCTGTTTTGTTTTTACGGTAACAGCATTGAACCGATTTTAAATTTTTGGTATAAAAATATTTATAACAACTCCAGTTTTGGAATCTTATAAATTATAATTAATACCATCATGCTAGGGACCGAACGGGGTGGGCAGAACACACAGTACCTAACATATTTGGTTCAGATAGGAAAGCATAATATGACTCGCTCGGCGCCTGTATCCATCAACATTCGCAGTGCATGTCTGTTTTGTCATACTGTCATTATCAAACGCCAACGGAGTCTGAATAAGGGTAATATACATATATACCTATAATATGTATTATACATAAGGGGAAGTGGGAAATCGTATATTATGTCTTAAGATATATTATTAAAACGCAATGAACGCAATAATTTTTAGGCAACGGTTTATTTTTAATATAAACATTGTAATGTTTGCTATCAATCGTGATGTTTTATTGTGAAACATAAAAAATGGTTTGTTATTATTACACAAATATTGCAGAGTAATGGAAAGGAATAATGGGAAGCAAAAGTAAATAACAATAAGAGGATCATTGTAGAAATACTTAGATTGAGATACTAAATATCATATTATTCTAAATAAAAGATAATATTTCAAAAGCTTCATAACAACAGATCACCTCGGGGGCGTTACTATCTACATATTTATATGAGATAAAAAATCAAAACCAGTTTCTTCTCACCGCTCGGTTCTAACAAGAATTTTTGACTTACACAAAAATAAATACTGTTTACGAAACATGAGAAAGGCAGCATCTTGTTTTATAAAAAGAAATTGGTTGACTCAATTTTGATCTGTAAATTAAGTGGTTAAGCCATACTTTCGGTCACGCCCTGTATGTGTAGTTAATTCAAAATGACTCTAGAAATTAATCGCTATATAACAGTATTTATTATGACATACAACAGTAAAGTACAAAATTGATTTTATCCAGACTTACCGACGAGCATGCTTTGAATTCTACATTAGCACTTACGACTTGTCGGTAGAATAATTCGTCCGCGACGTTAATTTAAACTGATTTCTCGTAGATGCACCTCAATAACTTAATACTATCCGTTTCACTTTATGACAAATTAAAAGTAGGTATAGCAGGATTGATAAACGGTAACTAGAATGCCTATTTGTACTAAGTATTAATCTATATTTTAAGCTGGACATAAATAAAAGTAATAGTTGTAATAAAATTGCAAACTTTTTAGATTCAGTGATTTGATAAGTAAAGAATAAAATCTTAAATACTATTAGTTCACGATATCTATGAATTTATTTGATCGGGGAAAACTATAACAATCTCCATACGACATGTGGCTGCGACACTAGTGCTTTGTAATTAAGTTCCATGACAACATAACGTGCAGCACTTTGTCCCCAAGTTTACGACAACAACTAGGCCTTCGATAAGCTTGCGCTTTATTTGTCTCGTGTCTCTTTGAGTAATCGGGCAGATACGGGCTATCGCACTTCGCAGTAAAGGTGATTTTTATAGCTGCACACAGGCTCGTGGATGAACATCTTCGTGATAACGTAAAATAGTAAAATCTTAATTTCAAAGTACATTTCAGAATTGATTTAATGTATAATCCGTTGGCAACTAGAGAATTACCTCCATTTGTTTCCGTTGGGGCCACTTATAAAATCACATAAGAGACAATATCATTGTATTTTGTTTCCTGAGTGAAAATAAAAATATTTTGTAATAATTTATCTTTTTTCAATAGCTTAATTTGCTAACGACAATCATAGTTATAAGTAGCGATTCAATTAAATCACCTCTATAGATAGTGAGCCTGACTGTGAAAAGACAAGAAAATATATTACCATTAAACCATTTTTTCTTTGAACGCGGCACAAATGCTGTATCTCAGATGTCATTTTATGCGTATATTTGGTTGGCGCACTAAAATGCGGGTTATTTTAGTGGACGGTGGACAATAGAGCGAGTACGAGGCGACCGCGCTGCCACGAGGTTCGTACGTAGAAAAAAAGAGAAAAGACTCAATAGTCCTCGACTGCCCACACGCCTGCCTGTGGCCACTCAATCGTTCGTATTCCACCGGCACAAAAACTCAAGGAGACGAAACTGGGCGTTATTGTAAAAATATTATACTTTTATTTCTGCCAGCGCCTTAGGCTTGCGCGTTATTTATTTCTTCTTACCAGTAAGGCTCTTAAAGGATTACGCGCACCTGTAATAGTAAAAAATAAGTGTCCATAGATAACAGTGACAATTCAGTAAAGGAACGGGATATTTGTTATTTTGAGTTTTTTTTTGTTTTCACCTAGGTTTTGTATAAATTGAACATTAATCAAATGTAATCACTATAATTGAAAAATTAAATGAATGTCAAATTCCGAGTTCCCCGAGTGCCTAAAGCTTATAAGTAAATAATTTTAAATACAAGAATGATAAGTCACTTATTTTTAACATTTTTATACGTTGACTACTCGACACTTTTTTGTCCTACTCAGCTCGAGCAATGACACAGCGCTAACTCTTAAGAGATACCTTGATTCTATGAGAGTTAAATTTAAGTTGAGGCCTGCTAACGAGTAACAATTGACTCGAACATTTTTAAGTGTATAAATATTTTTACGAGCTTCACCGTATTGTTATTTCTTTCGTTTATACAATTAAACCTGATGTGTACGTAGGCGTGCGGGCTTTATTTAAATCGATATAATGCTCTTATATATTGATTTGATTGATTATTGAAACGTGACACAAACATATTTTGTACTGGCAAAGCTTTTATATAACGAATAAAACTTTACTGTGTTCGGTGGCAGACTATTTCTACAACACGCAGAGATGATACAGTAAAGTATCGAAAAACGATAAAAAAACTGAAGCTTGTTTGTTTTCTTCGATCCCTTCCAAAAAATTTCAAGTTTGACACGAATACACGAATTCTAAAGAAACGCCTACTCTAAGTGTCGTTACTGATTCTACATTCAATTCAAATAAGCTTTAAGGACGACCGTAACCTTTTGTATTATGTTACCTGATATTATCATAATCATTCTTATTTCATAACTGTATTAAAAAACATGCAACTACATATTCATTTTATTCCAATAACATTGTTGTAGTAACTGCCAATGTTTGAGTTTGAAATGGAGCCTTATAATCTACGAATAATATTTGGAGATAAAGTCTTTCATTAAAATTAATATTACCAATCTTGTGTACTTAAAAAAGTATTTAATCCAAGGTACAGATGTAAGGTTACTTTAGAAGTGCATTAAAGAAGCCTAAATCGTTCCAAAGATACCGTCTATATAGCTTAAGTACCGTACAATGTGTAAAGTATTCCATTTGCTGTCTGAACAATGCATAGCCTACACGATGTGCGACTCAATGCCTTTCAAGTCAGATTAAGTTAGGAAAGGCTCGTTATTAATAACAGCCAATAACTTAACTGCGACTTGAAATATCGAACTTACTTTTGCTTAAGCGACAGTCATATATTATCTGACCTAAGAATGTTTTTCCGGATCGAGAGGGTTTTGTCACTGGCTCACATGCGGGATTTATTTCCAGGCTATACGACGTATTATTTATATGTAACTACTCGCGTACAATATTAATAGATTCATTAAAACAACATATTTTTTAAAGGATAAAACTTTATATTTCTGTAATGTATTTTCGTTTTTAATTTTATGGACATTGACATGAAGGTAGTAAGAAAAATATCTATTTGTGTCAAAACCCTGAGCGATATTGTTGGATGTATGTAATTACGTTGATATTCATACTAATAAAACTCACTTTTAATTTACTTAATTATTAAACAGACCAATTATTATGTAAGTAAGATACTTGTTTGGATGATAAATAGGTTTATTTTTTAAAATTGAGGCACAGAATGTATATTTACCTTTTTAATTTACGGTTAGATATAGAAACATCACCTACATACATATATAGAGACTATGAACCATAGTATAATCATTATTGACGTGGTAAGTATATAATTAAACGTAAAACAATAGGTGTTTTTCTAAAATCAATTTGCATCCGCATTTCTGAGCAACGACTTCCTTATAATGTTGTGAATTTATTGTAATGAAGTAATGTAGTCATTCGTCTTTTCGTTTAAAGAAGCGGGACGACCTCCGTCCGAGCGAGCGCCGCGTGACGAGGGTCCTCACCGTTTAAATATTTTGTAAAATATCAGAAACACGCATTCGTGTCACGCTTTGTGGGTGGAAATCGTGTGGTAACAAATCCTTTTTTTACGCGTCGCAACAAATTAAGCGGAATAAACAGACAGTTCTGTAAAAAAAATTAAAAAAAAACCTATTAATGAACCGTCTGATTTCTTAATTTATAAAATAATCGACTTTGGTGTTCATAAAAGAAATAACGAAACCTAACTATTTTGCTGGATAATATTAAGCATTTCATCATTGAATTTTGTACGTTGTTTTGTGTATAAACCTGTTTTATAACAAGGTTTACCGTTAACTTTAGTACCGAAAATAAAATTAATAGACTCCAACCGGTCACATTTGGATACAAATAAACCCGTTTATCTGTTTTTTCAATAATACATAAATAATGGTACAAACACTCTGAGAGGTTTATTTGCCCCAAGTATCAGATATACATATGTATATGCCTATATCGTTGTTATATATATTAAACACTAGCTGTTGCCCGCGACTTCGCCCGCGTGGTTTTGAATATATGCATTACTACTAAGTGGTTTAGCGCAAATTATATTTTACCAACACAGATCATTTTTAATTGTAATCGAGAACA
>DWQT01000203.1:0-26687 GCA_018244895.1 Myscelus amystis hages | reverse complement strand
AAATATTTATACACTTTATAACGTGTCTAAGGTTTCCTTACGATGTTTTCTTTCACCGTTACAGCGAGTGATATTTAAATTTTGGTTATAAATTTTGTTAATATAGCTTAGTAATCGAGTAAACATTCAATCCCTGTCTAATCGGCATCCGTTAACGAGGCTCTTGCCTCTTTTATTTACCTACATCAATAATATTAATACCTTACCACAGATAAAAATATAAGTAAGTCTTTAAATACAGCTCCCTCAATTGTACTTGCCAGAATATAGTCAATGAATCGAATCGTTTATATGTAGTACTAGTACGTACTAGTAGAGACAGGGGCCGTATGGGCTGAAGAGGCATTTTCCGAATCACAGCCACCGGCCCCCTCCCACCCGCTCGCCCCGAGCACTGTTGTCTTTATCCGCGATTTTTACGTTTTTTCATTCATTGACGACTTTTCGTTGGAACGTAATTGTTAAATCGAATGGTTCATCCTGTTTTCCTATCACAGTATTGTGTTTTTTAAGTTAGGTGGATTTAAAATTTTATATTAGCGTTTTCGTAACTTTTCTATTTTTTTTTAATTTCATTTTTTTCTATTCTATGCTATTGCTTCAATTTTTAACTGATCTAATCATTAGTAATATAAACCTCATCGTCTATAGATCATACATTGCAATAGATTGAAACAGCACATAGATTTTATTAGAAACAACTTAGGAAATTGCAAAAAATTATTTTAATTTCATTTATGAATACTTTTTTTACCATAATAGCTTAAGGACACAAGGACGAACTTCATGTTATTTTCTCCCAGTTCATCCTGTGTGATGGACAATCTTATGGTAGGAGTACATACATTTAAAAATCATAACGACAGTTAAAAATATCTACAGAGAACCTATACACTAACATTGAACCTTTAATATGTGGTGTACGTGCAACCTTACCATGCATATATCCTTAATGTTGCAGTAAAAGAATAAAAAACAAGCAATTATAATTCCCTTGCAGCGCCTCTCCAATTAAGTACGAGTAAAGATCACTAGTGTACGCCCCATACGCCGCGTATTTCGCGACGGGGAGACATTTCTACAGCATCTACTCGTAAGGCTGGCTCATTTCGTGATGTTCGCAATTCGCCATCACGACTCACTTTCCTGCGGCTTTTAGCTAAGATTAAAAAGGTTACATGTATCTATAACTCTTTTACATAGATGTAATATCTACATATATAAAACCGATTGATTCATTATCGCAAAACCTACTGAAATTAGAATTAGGAAAGAGCAATTTTTATAGTTTATTGTACACTAACCAAATTTGGATAATTTTATCAAAGCCATTTATTTGATTGAGATCTCAACGAGTGAACACTCGTGCGATAGTAAATTACATCTATTGTTTTCCGCGGTTCTACTATTTTTTCCCGCCTCCGTCCCGTGCGATAGGATAATTGGCGAACAGAGCCTTTTGTGAAGCGTTTCGTTAGCGCCGCGCTCGTTTGGGAAGGCAGTTTGAATTAGTACGAACGAAGTAAACATTGTTAATTTAAACGTAACAAAATTTTGTCAACTATGAAAACCGGCGTAACTCCTACCACCTGCACAATATAGGATTTACGCAGCTTTTTCGGAACTTCCCATTACAGGAATTTCCCATTAAGTCATGTTTTGCAATGGTAACGCGTTATAGGGTAGTAGGGTATTTATTCAAAACCTCCTAATTGAGCAACTCAATAAAATCGTTAAGAAGACCTTTTTAGTGTGATTCAAAAGTTCCGAACACCCTTCAAAAACAAGAATAGGCAAATTAGGCCTTAAAACTTAATACGCTTGCTAACGACAATATAACTGACCGTTGTCAATGTAAAGAGTTACAAAAAAATTGCAACGGCATCGAATAAGTCTAGGAATTAAATGTGAAAAAAGCGCATTGAAATAACCTCACGACTCGGAAAATCACACAACCTCGACTAGGAACGTTCTTAATCCGTTTTCGACTCTCCGCGAACGCCACAAGGTTGCGTTTCGAACGGAACCACGGAAATACGCCACCGTATCCTTACGGCCGTGCCAGGTGCGTTGAGATTTGAGCTTTACTACGTACAAAATAAGGTTTACTCTAGAGCGACGTTACGATGACACGCGTGAGAGCGTTGCACACGGTGCCTAGCGCGGCGCCTGGAGACATTTAATGACGTAACGAATATGAACGTTTCGATTTGAACATTCGCAACAATCGGGTTTGTCGCTTGTAAATGTTAACATTACACACTAGTTAGTCAGTACATAGGTAAGTGCCAACTGAACATAAAAGATATGATTGTAATCGCATAACTACATAATATGTCTTAATACGTCACATTTAAAATCGAATGACTTCACTAGCTTTATTGGCAATATTTTTACTTGACATCATAATATTTTCCTGTCATCTTCTGCGTCTGTCAGATGTGATCGAAAAATAGAAAATACAGCGTGTGGAGTGACTGCAGTTTCTTATGTGAAATGGACCCACCTAAAACGTATATCTGTCAAATTAACAGACCACGGCTAAAACGTAACGCCGTAATATTAATATCGTTTTGGTGGCAAAACTTTTTGTTCATATCGGTATTGGGTTCGCTCGGCACTCAACATCTATTTTAAGGACATTGCGTTAATAAAACCTCAAACAAGGTTACTTACTACTACTAGCTGATCAGGTTCAGCGCACACAAGGATCGTAAATTGAAAGCGATTTAACAGCATCTTTGATTTCAAATCCTTTGTTTTTACAACAAATAAGCCGCCCCGCTAAAAGACATGGCAATTTTATGTAAAAACAATTTATACATTCAAATTGAAATGGCGACTAAGTGTTAATTTCACACAAGACGTCGTCACCTTATCAACCGCGGCTCGGGCTTGGCGCGGCACAACGTGGTGTCTCGTTATCGCTCATCAACAACGCTCCATTTACAACAACAACAATAGTAACAACAAATCGCGGCGCGTAATAAAACTACCCGTGCCGCCATTACGAACCGACAGTGTTGCAATGTTGTTAACAAAATTACAATTTCAAAAATGTCATAGCAACACAGACTACCTACCTGCAGTACGTCACAATAATTGTATTAAACAGGTTAGTGGACATGATTTGAAATAACCGTTGAAATGGACGTTTTGGACGGACAGCAGTTGCAGGGTTGCAATGGGGGTGTATACTGACAGCAGCGAATATAATTGTGCGACTTACCGGGCTTTGTGATGGGTGTTTTGAGATCGTTGTTCGCCAGTTGAGGGTTCTCTTGTACCTGTAAGAAACAATTTAATCGTAATCGAATCTTCTCAGGGAGCACTGGTATATAAATGGCTGTGTACACATTATAATCGGTACTCGAATGGCGTTATCAATTTTGATTGATCGAAATTGTAAATTATATATTAAAGATTAAATACCTATAGATAAAGGAAGCTCCTGAACATATAAGACAAACCAATAGGTTTATTGATTTAATAAGTTCTCTATGAATAATGGCGATTTCAGATTTGATTATTAATTTCTGCACGTTGTTTTATTTGGTCTCGTACATACGAGTAGCTTAAGATTAAGATTTACAAATCAAACTTGCCCAAGGCACCGCTGCTAATTTTGAAAATAGCTCCCCCCCCTCCTTCGTCAAAAAGGTCATGGATCTTTAACGAGTTCGCTGCTGCGCTGAAGCATATACCATACCATACCGATACCGATACCATACCGATGCGGTTTGGCTGAGATACTCGTATGTATATCGCGATGGGTGTTGAATTGTATGAATCTACCGTACTCTCTTCGAGCTCACCTTGTTGGTGTAAGGATTGAAGATGAACTTGTTCTCTAACTCCTTGCGCGGAGTCGCCGCTATCACCGAGAGCGGCGTGGGCAGCGTTTTCATCTCCTGCGAACGAAATATTTCCACGATCTATATATGTATACACTTACATACGTATATTTATAGTACAAGAGCGTGTTTCATTCTAGTATGTAAATCTAATGTATGTGATGTGTTTGATATGTGTTGTGTATAATTTTTTGCTTGCAGTGCGCTATTGCCCGTAAGTAAGTAAACCAGAGAAAACTTTCACTCCTTTTAATCGCAGGTATTGCACGCATGGGGTAGTGTAAGATACGCCAAAGTTACAGATCGTTACATTCATAATCTACGTATATTCATAATTGTCAATGTCATATTATTATAACCTGTGCATTGAAGCTGAGCGATAGAAAGTACATAATATATACGAACGTACCTTAAGGATAATTTCTATCGGCGGTTGACTGCTATCGATGTTGTGCTGCGAACAAAGACAGTACAGTGTTAATGCTCGAAACGAGCTTCCTCAACTCCACTTAGGAACCGTCACATAAGGAAAAAGCGTTATGCCGCCTCCGAGCGACTCGTTCTTTTTAATCTTTTATAACTTACGGCTAATTGCTACCTTCTATCCTGTACCTACGCCGTAAAAGGCAAAATATGAATTGAACTAATAATTCTGTAAACTCTTCAAATGTACCCATATTTGTACATTATCAATATCTTAGTCTTTGTCTACTACAGTCAGAAGCTGTTCTGTGATAAATTAATAGCCGATAAACTAGTGTAAACTTGTAAAATCCGGTTCTCATTAATCGACATAAATTGTAATCAGCCTGTCTCTATTACATACTACTAGTTGATTCCGATGAGCAAAGTCTCATCATTGATTTGTACTCCGTGCCGTTGTACGGAGTGACGTCATAATTATTAATTCACACACGGCGAGGAGATCAGGGCGAGACTGATCCGGCCCGGTGACTAATTAATACGGATTAATCCGGCTCACTCCGGGCGACTAGCGTTCGCGCAGTCATCCGTTGCTGGATGATATTCGCATGTTATTTGGAACGAAATTATGAGTAATGTGCAACATATACAGGGGGATTTTTTTTTGTGTAGAGGTTAGGAAACATAAAGGCAAAGTCACAAGTGGTCCCCTAATAGGATCTAATAAGACCTAACCTTTCAAATAGGACTATGGAAATGGAGCTGTTAGCGTGAGTTGGTTCAGATAGTAACTTAATAACATCAGTCCAGTTTGTATATTATGAAATTTATCAATTAATAATTAAGTTCTAAAACAGATCAGAGAAAATCTTTCATCGATACATAGCGAATTAAAAAAAAAAGCCGAATCAGCTATTTTGACTTGAAAACGAACCGACATACAAATACAGTTACCTTCGCATTAATAATACACGTATGGGCTTAATAAATGACAAGGGTAGTGAAACACACACCTAGTAATGCGACCCAACTTAACTCTGATAGGATAACAACTGAAAGCATTTGTATTCCGGAACAATTTTAGTTATAAATGATTTTACGTGCAGATGTTTATACACGTACAATGCATTGCAAATTATAGTTAGAAGAAAAAAACGCTAAAAGATTACTACTCGTCGAGGGTCGAGGTAAACACTTCGATTAAAATCTATACGCGATTAAGTCCCGGTTACGTTATAAAGATTACTACTCGTATTAGGTACTCTTACTACTAGTATAACTCGAAACGAATATCAAAGGCTATATAAACATACAAAAAAAGGAAGAAAATTTTTATTCCATCCAATCGGATAATACACAAGATACATAACAAAAAAGAAACAGCTTCTATTAAGGTTACTAGGACAATGTGTTTAATGTTGCAATGCGGAAACATTAAAAACAAAAAACAAAAAACAAAAAAAAAACAAAACAAACCTGTCCCTGATAGCCGTTGGGTATTCGCAGGGGGGGCGGCCGGTGCGCGGCCGCGCCCGTCGCACTGGCGCCCTCGCTCTGTCAACAAAACGGACCCATGTGTTACCATCTATGAATAGTGAACAGGTACATTCTCTCCGTCATACATACATGACAACATATTGCACAGTTTCCGTGGCAACAGATTTTGGCAAATCTCACATCCATCGTCCATCGATTGTCGTTAATCCAATAAAGCGCTAAGGTTCTATCAAGGATTGGAGACGAGAGAGTTACACATTAACAGCTTCTGCCACTGATCTGCTTCTAATGTCAATGTCAAATGTAAATAGGTTGCATGTTAAGTATTTCATCATAATATCGATTAAAAATTTCAAATCGACCTTCGGGTACCCTTACGCATACGAATGGTTGGGAACCACTGCTAGAGTGTTGTTGTTGTCAAAGCATTATTACCTTATTGTAGACATAGGGGCGATGGTGCACGCGGCCGTTGGTCGCGTGCGGCGCGTGCGCCGGTTTCTTGAACTCGCTCTCGCGCCGCGCCGGGTGGCCTGCGGGCGAAAAGAAGACATTCACAACACTGCGGAAGAGCAGGAATTCCCTGCCGGCATCGTTTTCTCCCGATTCATACAACCTGGAGTTATTCAAAATAAAAGGTAATAGGCACTTTCTAGGCGAGCGTGCTACATCCTAGACCGCATCCCGCTTTCCATCAGGTGGGATAGCAGTCAAACGCGAGCCTACAGCTAAGTAAAAGGAAAAGAAATTGGAATTGAATTGAATGGGATTTTGTTTTTTATTCATTACCAGCCTCACGCGGAGCGCCCTTAAAGATGTGGGCCTTTTAGTGGTCCTGCTGGACCGGGTCTCCTCTCATAGTGAGCGGGATTTAGGCCATAGTCTACCACGCTGGCCCAGTGCGGGTTCGTAGACTGAAGTCTACCAGCTCAGAAAATATTATTCATATCTATGGTATAACGGTGAAGGAAAACATAGTGAGGAAACCGTCCCAGCTTAGAGATGTGGGTAGTTAATGAGGTTCTATTCTCAACTCTTCTCTTTAATGCTTTATGTGCGCGCTAACGAAATACCTAACATCTAAATTATTCACTTTCAACGTCTACAAATTTCATATTTAAAAAAGAAAACAATCATAAAAAAACTAAGTACGCGTAACAAAGTAGGACTTTAACCACTGTTCAATATATAGGTGCACGGGTTGTGGTGACCACAGTACATAAAAGAATAGTATGCACTCTCAAACAATGCCCCGACACCCGCATGATCGTTTGTTTGGTTATTGTTTATAACATGCCACTTTAAAACGAAGAAGGTAAAACACATCTATACATATATAGGTATAGGTATAAACGTGGAGAGAAAAATTTAAAACTCTTTTGAAGCACATTGCGAGCAGGGAAGAGTATATAAGATTTGTCATGAGTACAGTTTATATGCAGAAAAGAGAGGAGAAAGCAAAAGTTTATACTACATTTTACAGATATTTTTTTATTATTATCGTACCAACGCGTAAGGTTCCCCATCGGGAATAGAAATGAAGAATTATATACGTTCGAATTTCGTAATGATATGATTAACATACAATGCAACTTCGACGATATCAAAAAAGCTATCGATATTACACTCGTAATCGAATCGATTATATAGAATAGCTGTTCGGTGTATCGATTGTCTCGATAGCCGCGGCCGATCGACTTCGTTCAAAGGATTTATTTAAAAAAAATGGAAACAATTGCGAGTCCGGCGAGCGCTGCGTTAGCGTTCCGTTTCATTGAATCCACTTTTCCAATGCGCGTATAAAAAAATTCCGTTTTCCACGCGCGCCCGTGTCAATTTAAAATTCAACGTGGGTACGAATTTATGGCTCGTTCGCTTGCACTTTGCAACCCCCGCCCGCCCCCGCCGCGCCGCGCCTCCTCCCCCCCCCCCACACTTTAATCCCATCTTTAGAGTCGGCCGATGTATAACCATTGTCCGATGGTAGCTCGAACATTTTAATATTGAACAAACATACACACACAATACAATGTGATATAAAAATCCGTACACAGATATCGTTGCAATATCATCGCATGATGCTCTAACATCATCTGCTATTCAAACTACTTACAATATCGAATTGAGATCCTTACCAATGACACAAAGACTTCGAAAGACTTGATAAAGAAAAAGAAAAAAATAAACAGGCGGTTCAGTAATACGATTGAGGTTAGTCACGGGTTCGTTGACGTAATTATAATTGAAGTTATAACACCGCAGCCTTCGGAATGACTAGAGCCGTGCCGTTAATTGTTTATTTTGCGGTAAAAACAAATTTGGGGTTTTATCAAACGCACAATATTATAATAGAAGTCTATCGAAGTCGAAATTTAACATTATTTTTATCATTAATGCCATTATCATTATTGTGAACAACATTTGTCAAAATTACCTGCTTAAAACTCAGTATATTGTAAAACCGTTTAAAAGTAAGCGAAAAAAATGAACGCTTTCTATCTACATATCCGTCTAATATTCCTGTGTACAAACTGAAACGCTGCGTACGATGCTCGTAAGTAGTTTCACGGGCGGGCGGTGAACAAGAGAGCGCCGGAAGCGGGCGTCGGGGGCGGGCGGGCGGTGATTTCACGGATTAATAAAAAAGATAAAGATTGCCGCGCAAACTGCGTGCGACGGTTAAGCGGGTACGTATGTGTACCCGGTTACGTGATAATACACGTGAACGCGGTAGTGGTTACGGTTAGATAAGATATCCGGTTGACGGGTTATTGCAGAGGGAACACGTGTTTATAAAACTGTAACGAACGTTGCAATTTGTTGTTACGCTTACGCTACGTTTATATAGTGATGGGATTCTCAAATGATAAAGATTGGTTTACATGCCGTCGCATGCCGCATTGGGAACATACAGTTCATATGTAGGTACCATTACTAGTGAAATAATCATATTCTTATCTAATAATCTCAATGCTGAGAGAAAATTGTACCTACTTTCATTGTTATTATGTTATACTCTTTGAAATATCATAAACATTTACGACTGTGAACTGTTTTATGTAAAGACAAAATTATTGTCGCACAACTTTAAAACCTTAACAATTCGCATACTTTTCCGGGTTTAAGGCTTTTGTTTGTGGAAAAAAAAAACAAACCCTTTCCCATTCAACGGAACCGGCCAAGTGTCTTTGACGGAAAAACACGGAATCGTCGTAACAGATATACAACGCAACAATTACGAGTACCTACACATCCATACAGCCTCCGAGCATCCTCGAGCGGCATCGGAAAGGCATCTTGAAACGCCCTCGTTGTTAAGGCGTTTACACACAGGCATTTTCAACTCTGTACATATTTTCGCTATCAATTGGCCTCAGATTCTGAACCAGTCACGCGTATGTATTTACATTACTTTGAAAGTTGCAAGTACCATTATTGTTACAACGATTTAGGACGAATGTCAATATATATATATCAATATTGGTCGACAGAATTAATTTTTCAACGAGCATTACTATATATATATATAGCTTATGAAAGTACCCACGACATTTGTTATTGTTGACGTATATATCAAAGTAACTGTAGCTTTAAAGTACTATTAAAGTATTCGTCGTCGTTTATACGTGTCGTGTAAAAACCCCTTAACGTCGCTCCATTCCCCGTTCCCCCCGCCGAGGGAGGGGGGGGGGGAGCGTGGGGAATAAAGCGCTGGTTTATTGAGATTGCGAGTAGGACAAAGCAGTGCTAGATTGCGTCTGATGCACATGTGTACGATGCGCTATACCAACGTATGTATGTATATATATTAATGGAAAGCTCCCGAGCATTTCCGATCGCTATGTTATTAAAAATGAAAACAGTACCAAAGTTACTATTGTAAAGGTATCGAGACTTCACAATGCGACTGAGAGAATTGACAGAATTGACAGTGTCAGAGTACAGTGTCAGAGTAGTTAGGTTTTCCTGCTCGCACATTTCATACAAAACGCGGGAGTGACATTAACATTTACATTACAAATTAGTTCGTTTTACGCACGACAGGGGCGCTGTACAATTTTCCGACATTTTTAAACAGATACCGTACGAATACTTTGTCGTTAGAGATTCGTGCTGGGGTCGCTGTGGTACGCATAGTTCGAATTGCGAACGCCCGAGACGAAATGTATAGAGGTACGTGATTTTAATGAGCGTTTAAGAACGAGTTAAGCGAAACCTACACATGTCAGAGATGCGCGCGAGTTCTAATCTAAAGCTAATACATTAAGCGATGTCGTTTGAAAACACAACGGTAACCGACTTGCGTTCTAACCGTTTCCCACGGTCACGCAACTCAGCAACGTAACGGCCAAATTGCTCTGTTGCCCCGCTCTTAAAAAACGTACCCTGATCGACTGACAGATTCGTCATAGAAACGCATAGCCTACTGAAACTAGAAAAATGAAATTAGAAATTAAAAAGTGAATTCCTTTCATTACGTAGGCAACCACCTGAGGAATATTTTTTTGATGCTTAATAAGGTGTTGAAAGTTTGTTTTAAAATATATCTATTTTGAAGTAAGCATTATAAAAAAAACAGTGTTAAAGTTTATGTCTAGTAAAAGTCAGTAAGCTTCGTGTTTCAACGTTTCTGGAAAATCGACCCCAAGGGGGTAAAATGAGGAATGAGATTTTTCTAGCTCATGCGTTGGCATTGCACCCGTTAGTATTTTTATATAATCCAAACGAGCTATCGTCATCTATATATCATCTGTATCAAGTACATTATTAATAAAATTTATGTAAGCACGTACATATGTGATTAAATTCTATGTGTACGAGCGAAATGGACAATACAGTTGTGCTACTCGCACCGTGTGACGAACTCGATAAAATGACATTCTCAATTCATATAAACGCCATAAGAATGTTTATTTCATATGAAGAGCTTCTTGTGTTCGCCTTATCGAGTTTGCACGACCCGCCGGAGACGTGGAAACTTCCAATACACATTCCTGTTACATTAACTGCACGAATGTTATTTTCTCGTAATATCCTTTAATAATTGATGGATCTCCGCAAATTGCTAGCATTCTCGAAGGTAGCACGGACGCATGCGGACTGCTTACTGTTGGGTTTCAATTACTCACCGTTGGACGCCAGCGAGGCATCGCTTTCAATCCACTTTAAACCTTATCCTAATCACCATAAAGGCGACGCGACATGACGTCGTGAACTGAACGTACTATGCCATTGGTTAACTTGAGATTGACCAATTTACTAATCCTATTACTATGTGGATTGAGGCGTGCGGCGGCGGCCTAATGCATTCGTATCTTGTTCGTAAGACGTATGAATCATACGCGGGAATGTTTACCTTCCGAATGTCTCATAGTAAGACGGCTTTAGTAGACAAATAAAGTAATGGAAAGATAGAAAAATATATTTCTTGACATCGGACATCCGTCAACCGGTTGGTACAGTAGAAGTATATATCTTTTTTTTTCTTTACTAAAACGCAATTCTCTCTATAACTTCAGACAACGAAATCTGTGTATATATTCATTCATTCGGCTCGAGTGAACGATGCGATTGAATTATATATGAATGGAGCTGCTAACGTAATCGGCTCTTGCGTTTAGAAATGAAGTTTGAAAATAAAACCCTTTGACGAAATATCGTCGCCTTGTCTTCCTACGCTAAGTGCGTACGTTATTATTTCAATAAGAATCAATCTCGTTCATCTCTGATCTGTTTAAAGCTGGCATTTGCGCCGCATTTGATACTATCACCATAGAAGCAAGCGTTCGTGATTCGAATCGATGAACGTTCCAATACAAATCTCCCATCCACTCCGTCGAAATTGAGACATAATCCGTATTGACTTATAATTAAATTCTAATATAAAATGCATAGGCATCGTATCGAATATCCGATTATATGGTGACGATTCAATTTGTATTATAGTAACAGCGGTCGTTTAAGAGATAAGCGCGGATGAAAAGCAATTCGTATTAAACACTAAACTAGCAGCAGACACTTTGATGATGGTTAGGTACCGAGACCACTCGAGATAATTGTATTTGAATTGGTAGTTTGTATGCGGTTTGATGCTGTTATGACATATCATGACATGTTATATTATATAAACCAAAAACTCTCTTTTTACACACGAATTTTACAAATGTTCTACATACTACCTCGATTAAGACGGGTCGTCTTTTACTCGAGCGCTGTTGAAAATTCAACCGATGACAATAGAGAGTTACGACTGGATAGAGGAGCATACGAGGTACGCAGTATCGAGTAACGCCCGCCTATCGCACCGGAGATTACCGTATTCTATACCGAGGTTAACCCGTTTCGGGCACAGTGTAGGCGATAATAAACTTCATATCTGTATTCTATCGAGGAATTGAATCGGCGATAGAGGGCGCGAGTGAGTGAGGACGTGCCGCGCACGCATTAAGGGTGGGAATATAGAGTGTGAACGTTTTCAGCTCGGGGGCGGAGACGCCGAGGCTCTCTGTTAGGATCGCTTTATTGCCTGTTGAGCGACGGGTGCGAACACGAATTACTACGCCAGAAACACTCGTTTGATTTTTTTTCTGCGCGTACCTACATTTTACAACCGATAACAACCTTGCCGCTGCGTAATAAAGTGTGAATGTCTTTATTATGCGAAAGATCGGCGGGTATTGTAACGTGTACGGTCTATCTCTTTGTTTCATTCAATTATAGAACGCATCGTAAGCAGTAAAAACAGAAAAGAATGTTTAAATTTACAATGAGAAGCTTACGGATAAATGTAAAATACGAATTACGTCCAATGACTAAATAGACATCGTTATTAAGATACAAATAGACAGATATTTAGACATGGAATTCGGTGTGCTGTTGTTGTGATTATCTGTTACAAATGTTTTCGTACTGTGCGCGAATGTACAATTAATTGTGTAAATAAATGAATGAAAATATAATTAATATTGTCTTTCTACGATACAAGGCGGGGTCAGTGACCGTGCGCCGCAGATGTGATCAAATATTTTCCGCGGGCCGCGTTCATTATTCATTTTTTTTATTGCACACTGAAGCGGCCCAATAACTAACATACGCCTCTTCACAGCTGTTCGCGGACACCTGCGGCTTTTTCAAATTAGTTCCAATAAAATTTACGAGCCTAGCGATTAATAGTTGAGCTTCGATTCAATTTTAGTTTTTCATTATAACGCACTCTGATAGAGAACGTTGCAGTACCTACCTAAGTAAAGGATATCTACGAAACGTTAAATTATTCCCTTTCAAATTTATACTAATGTTTCATATATGTCGAAATTTCTGTTAGTTTACTACATACATAAACTCTTAGTCAAGATCTGGATACGGAATTGTAATTTAAAGTACCTATGAAAATTTTATGCATTTCACTCCAAACCATTTATTTGTTATATACTCGTAACAGAAAAAGGACAGTAATCGAACATTAACGAGAACGCTGTAAGCTGATAACGATAATTAGCAGAACATTGATAAGAACGTGGACTAGGTAATCAAAACACTTTCGAGACATACAGAAAATAAAAACGCTATCAATCCAGATCGTAATCGTGGATCGATTGCGCAACCCTTCGAGGGCAAAAAACGAAAAACGGAAGACGCCGCGACGAGGGACAATGAGCGCGCGCCGGCCAGCGACACGCCGCACCTGCGGCCGTTGACGCGCGCGCACGCGCAGCTTAAGCTCCACTCACATGGCGCAACGTTAAGGCAGACTTTAGTTAATTACACATTTAAAAAAAAGAACCGAGATTATAAGCAAGAAAACAGGAAGACGCATATAAACGGTGATTCTATCTATCGCATTTGAATGTCAAATAGAGGTCCATTCATTATCGAACATATTCCCAATAACATCAGTAATAATACAAAAAAATGTCGATCGCTATCACGTCGGTTGCAAGACTGTTTAAGTTCCTCTCTTTAAGCTGCCACTTTAGTCTACTTTATTTTTACTTGTATAATAATGTCCTTTAGGTCGCAGTCCTACAGGTTTATCATCAACAAAAGTCTTTATGTACTCTTGCGGTCATTGACCATTCATTATGAATCATAACACTGAGGCGATGATGACTTAACCTACCACAATTGCAAGTGCAAGGAATGCATATAGCAAGCCCGAACTGCACTGAAACAACGAGAGAGACAGGCGATATCTATGGACTTGGTTTGCGTTTTTCCTTGAGCGTGTTGTAACTTAAATTAAATGTGACTATTATTAAAGTGCTCAAGATTTGGTGAAGGCGAGACATATGTTAATTAAAACTCAATTTAATTATTATTGGTTAGCTTTTGAAATAACTGGTTCAATGAATTCACGTTTAAGCAATTTTCCGTTTTTGTAAACATTGAAAAGTTTTTTTTTTATATTCAATACATTACGACTTTTTGTATGCATTTTCTTCACGAGCGCATAAAAACCTCTCCGTTTAAAGATTACATTATACACAGTAGCCACCTGTAGCCGTATTTTGATATACGGCTACTGGAAAAAATACATATATTTCCAATTCAAAGCGTCACATCGCTCACTTTACAAGTCAAATAAAGATATTATGTGACACTAAGGAAACAAATCTGCATCGGAAACACGTTGACTTGATGTTTTTTTTTTCTTTCGCTTTCCGATATAACAAGTGTTCCGAAGAACCGGATGAAACTGGATTTCGAATGGCATTGGACAAGATAAAAGTCCTTCCGAAGCAACTGTGCAAATACGGTACAATGGATTTCATTGTGACCGAGTAACTTCAGCGAACAAGACAATAAGTGGTCGCTCTTAAATGGCCGCGGCCGGGGATAAAGCGATGCTGGCGCTGAAAATTTTAATCAAAGACAACAGAATAACTGGGTATCAAAAGACCTCTCACAGTCGCCGGAAAAGCGCTTCTTCAACATTGAGTTTGAAAGAGTGTCGCGAGTAAAACACTAAAGCTCGATGCTTAATAAATAATTCTTTGTTCTTATCCGCCCGTCACATCTGCGAGACAATTTCTCTCAGTTCTAATCTATGTGACAGCCCTGTAAGACTGATTCCTTTGCGTCGTGACCCGAATAAATACACATAATTCATAAAAAGAGCAGCAATTTCTCAACGCCGCGACGGCAACGAGCGAAAAATCACTCCGCCCGTTTGTCTATTTTGATTAAATTCTTCATTTTCATTATATTTATTCAATCTAGAAACGTATCAGTGAGTGGAAATAAAACGTTATTTAGAAAGAAATTAAAAGATGAGGTTTCTTGGAATTTTAAATAAAATTATAATTTTTCTTAGTGTTGTAGACAACCCTAATTCGAAAGCGCACGGGTGGGCTTATTACGAATCGTAAATAGCATAGAACAAGCGCTGCCGATGAAGCCTTGCTAACGGATACTAGACGCATTTGATATGTGAAGTCAATGCGAATATAGCAAAGTTTGAAAACAGACGAATAGCGAAAAACGTCTAAGAGAATAGAAATAACACAGTAATGATTACATCTTGGACGTATTATGTCCGGCTATTTTGGTTCAAATTAGACGGAACATTACGTTAACTTATCTAGAACCAGATAGCTGCAAAACTAAACATAAGTACATATATTTATATGTATGTACTACAATTTTACACAAATACAGATAAACTCATTGCATGATAATTGTACTGGATGAAAATTTAACCCAGTCTTGTTTTAGTAACCAAGCAATTGGCCATTTGCCAATAAAAATTTTATAACCCGAAACAGATTTTGGATAACATAATATACATATCGACATTAAAACAACGCAAAGGTGTGTGTTAATTCCCATCACTCAGTCAAGTTAGTGGTTATTAACGACCGAAGCGAACAAGTTTAATATTGCCGACATCCAACAAAATATCAGGCGTAGCGAAAATTTTAACGGAAACACATAGGCCGGCGCGGATCTCGCGACTGGATATAAATCATCCGCAGTGACCGAGCGGGCGGTGATCCGCTGTGGATTTAGTCGGATACAAGGTAGGACTAGACGTAGAACGGTTTCTACGGTGGCACTAGTTGCTAGGAATTAAAGTAATAATAAATACCAGATATTATAGTCTATAATTATTGGACTAGAGTGGGGATACCTTATTTTAAATTTTCTTTTCGACCCTTTATGTCATTGTTCCACTGCTGGACACAGGGACTCCTCTCACAGTAAGGAGGTTTAAGGTGTAAATCTACAATGCTGGCCAAGTGCGGATTGGCCGACTTTATATGTCTGACTTTATATGACTTTATACATCGGATACATTATAATTCTTTATAACATCTCTAAGGTACGCATAGGTTTCTTCGCGATGTTTTCCTTCAGCTATAGTTACTTATATTTCAATTATAAGCTTTAGAACGCACGCATCACTGCTATAACTGCTGATATCCGCAGTACGCGCACTTTTCGAATCTACAGAGTTTTATAAAAACAATTCAGCTGTTCATCTAGGCGACGTTACATATAGTAATAAGTACGTAATGTATATCAAGATCGACCAAATACAAAACTGGCACATATGAAATAAATACGCTAGAAGAAAAGAACTAGAAGAAGAAGAGAAACGAAGAAAGAAAGCCAGTCAGCCACACACTAGCCGTAAGTCGGAACTTAGCGAGCGCCGAGCGCATTCGTAGGTATAGGTACTATGAATAAATGTGTTTTGTATGCAGACAATACGCCCGTATTAAACACGCTGTATAAACAGTCTTGATGTATCACCGTTGGTGGCAGCGTACCAGTTTATCAAATAAAATTATAAATTCAAATTAAACTTTTGAATTAAAGATTACATAATTTACCATAGTTATATATCAAAATTACACATATATTTAGTTACCATCTAATGCTCCTACCAATTTTCTCATGGACTCGTCTCCAAGTCAGACTGTCACAGATTAGTCGAGTTCTTTGAGAAATTCGTTAGCATTATCATCGTTTATACATTGCAGTGCAACAATAAAACGTATATACACGAGTGAAATAAAAGCGAAATTCATCTCCCGTCTTTGTTCGTTGGCGACAAGGTCGCGCGCGAAACGTAAGGGGGTCAATGCGAGACGCGAGGTCTTTCCTCGAGGAAGTGGGCGCGACGGCTTCGCGTGGCTCGCATCTTGCCCGCGGCGACGATCGTGAGCTTTTTGAAGTTATATATATATTTCTTTAGGCGCGTTATGAAAAATTGATGAGACTGAAATTTTAAGATTGGTCATTTTTTTTTAAAGTAACAGTATGAAGTTGCAGCGGTTGCAGTCTCGAAACATCGGTCTGAAGTTAGTTGCTAATCGGTGTGAATAAATTAAAAATATATTGGCGTTTATATTCATTCAATCGTATTTATGGCGGTGATAGATTTATTTTTTTTAAAACAACAAATGACAAGTGCGGATACAGCGGGCAGATCGTTTAATAATAATGTTGATGATGATGATGGCTAAACACAATTGTACAAAACAAATATACTTTATTGTACACCATAATTACATACACTGCGTCTATGCGTTATCGAAACGTGAAAATTAATTATTAATCATGAATATACTTATTGAAAAACTTAAATCATCTTATTCCTAATTACAGTATTAATATTTAAGAATGAAACTCATGCTAAAAAATATACTTTTTCGCTTAGCGTGACAATGTATTTTAATGAACATTAATGCATGCTTAGCGTATCTACTCGTATGCACAATAAAGAATAACAGGAGACAATACGAAAATCGGCACAAATGAACATTAAAGAGCCTATCAGAAAGGCATTGAAGCGTATAATACACGCTTTCGCATAATACATCAATATTATTGTATGCGTGTGTTTGTTTATGCGTGTGTGTGTGTGGCGAAATCTTCGGTGCATTGTACACCCAATATTGCATACAATATAACGATATAAAGAGATAGGAATTGTGGACAATTTATCGAGATTTTCGTAGAGGCGGATAGGCCGCCGCGATATTTACCGTTCGCTGGCGAAAGCTTAGCGATAGTAGTGTATTGATGGCGTATCTGCACTCTACACGCTTTCATGTCATATTTAAATATATTTAGCCCTAAAGTAACGGAGCTATAACTGTTAAAGGGTTTAAACAATTATGTGCACCCATATTTGTGGAAAAGATTTTTTTTGTCTTTATCTTCATCAGTCAATTTGCAAACGAAATACATCAGAGTATATATTTCGTTGTCAAATTTTAATTAGCCGTAAGTAGGTGCTTCTTTTCGGAGAGTTTAAAACATTAAGGTCGGGTAGATTTTTTTCGCGGAAAAATATCTCATTTCCACGAGGAACCACGTTTTAATCGAATAAGCGCTATACACAACGTAACTGAAGTAAATTTTAACGGACAAAGTAACTGAAATAAATTTTAACAAACACAATTTAATCCACAATATGAAAGATATTTGTTCAATTTTACACATCGTTTGTATGAGTTAATGATAATTCATAAACATTCAAGCGCACTTATAAACACGGTTCTGCCTTCGACGCAGTGCAATACACGAAACTTGATCACGCACGAAACGACTCCTGAAACGTGTTGGATGAGAAAAAAAAACGCCTTACACGCAAACAGCTGAAATTAAGTGAAAAACTTCACTCATAAAAGTTTACTCGCCGTAGGAAATAATACGTTCATTTGCTCCGAAGGGAGAAACTAACCTTGTTAATGACCTTTAGCATTCGATAAAAAATCTGTGAAAATTTTCGTTACATAATTTAGTTAGTGCCTTGAGCGCTACCATTTAATTATACATATTTTAAGGCTACGAAAGCATTAAATGTAACGGATTTAAATGTCTGTGTATACATCATTAACAAAAATCTTCATAACACTAAATTCATGAAGACATTTGTATGAAAACAAAATACGTAATAACGTTTCAGTTGGATGATTGATGGAAAGAAATCGTACATGAAACACGTTGAAACAAATTCTCTAGGGTTGCCAACGTGTTGGTGACGTCACTAATTTTGAAAACTTTCACAAGCTTTTACTATCAGGAAGCTCGTTCGGTATACAATAAAGTACCCAACATAACACACATATAACTCTACACTAGCCAGTCTTACAACAGTAAACTGTTTTCAATTTTATAACAGATTAATTAACATTGCATTTTGTATTACCAATTCCATTGTTCTATAGCGTTTCGCGCTCGAACAGGGGACGCCCGGGGAAGAGAATCCCACCTAAGCCGCCCGCAGCACCAATCCATTTCGACCACAATAAACGTAATTGATAGAATGGGCAGGGTGAGAACGGGGCGAGCGGCAACATTGCAACGCATGCGGTGTCAAATAGCGATAAATTGTACGTACGGAGAGACGTAGTAGCCACCGAGCTTTATAGCCAAACCCCCCCCCCCCGCCCCACCTCGCCCCCTACACTCTAAGATATATGGGGGTTCGTTCGATAACGATACACAGACCGTACAAGGATTGTACAGGATAGTTTTCAAATATGCAGGCGACGTAAGCAATTACAAATCGAGGGAAGGGTTTCGAGAGGTATTTCTTTTTCTATAATATGGAAGTTGCGGACGAGCATGCAGTCCACCCGATGGTAAGTGGCTACTGCCGCCCATGGCCATTTGTAATGGACCCCGGATAAGATTAGATTCCTATCACAGGTCCACCACGGATGCGCCGCAACCCCTGAGGATTGAGCTGGAATGCCTCGAAAAAGTATGTCTCCCTTAGCACACCCTTCAAACCGGAACACAGCAGCGCTTAACACTGCTGTTATAAGGCAGAAATTGGTGTGGCGGTGGTGGCGCCGGAGACGAACCCGAGGGTTCTACAACCTTAAAGGTGTCCTATTGTCAGCAAAGGGAGCACAGATCATGCTTCTAGCGGACGGATTGGAGATCTGAAGAATGAGCATGAATAGAGAGGTCCGGCTCGATAAAGCTGGACAGAGGTAGAAGATAAAGGTAGGATCATTGGAAACGTAGACACATCCCGCATACAGTAATGTACCCCGTTACACCTTATTGGGGCAGCTTTAAAAGTGAACGGCCCTCGTGAATACTTCATTCGCAAGCGTCGAGTCGCCGCGGCGAGTTATTAAAATAATCCCGAGCCTTATTAAGCTCGGACTCTAAACCTTTGTTGTAGGATTTCATTCGCACGCGATGCTACGAGTATGTACTAGGTACTATCGCTTAGAACGTAACAACATTGTTTCTAAGCCGGCATTGATAGTGTAATATCTGCCCTGACACACACACACACACAAAGACGCGCATACACAAACACAACTTTCATTGCTAACCCAATATATACGTGAATTGAATAAAAGGGGAAAATTGTTTACGTTACTTTTGAAAATGTAGCATGAATTTCAAATTTAAAATGTCGTACGTCAATCAAGTGAAGCTTTACAGTTTGACCTATGTATATGCCTATCATAAACACCATTGATAGCACCAATTAAGTATATCATATGTCATATATACATACATCTGCGCCTTTATATTTTCGTTTCAAAAAATACATTATACTGCTGATTATTATTGGACTTCGATAGCGTTTTAAAGTAACAACATATTGTTCACCGAACATAATGTTTTGCGATCGTAAATCATCAGCCAACAAGGGCTTCAATAGAAGATATATAACTCATTGACAGCTGATATACAATCAACAAGATATATCAATATACAATTATGTATGTACATATTTTGTATAAGAGGAAACTAGACACGTAAATATAGGTACTACATAATTTATACGGATTGGCAAAAAATTGGATACTGACATAGTACAAGTACCTACGATTAGTGTCTTAGTTATTCCCCGTGCAATGTATTATACAGATAAATATAAAATAGACGTTAAACGACAACAAATGTAACCATCGCACAAATGCTTGTGCGGGCTAAGAATCGAATCTACTACCGCCGGCTTTGCCGTTTGGGTCACTAACCATTCGACCACGAGGCTAGTCGCAATGTATAAAACATGTATAATATATTTGTACAATAAATACATTCTAATCGTAATCCTTTAGGTTCCGCATAGGAAAACCACCAGTGACATTACCTCGGTACGTAATCAAGTTTACTATAATGGAATACGGCAATAACCAGTGGGCAATATCGATAAAACGTTAAGTAACAGCCGAATGTGGCGATTGTTTCGATTGCACTGAGAAATCGAATCGGTTCGGGCGAGCGATACGATACGATACTATACGATACTATAGTCGATTTTGCTCGCCCGAACCGATTCGATTTCTCAGTAGAATCGACACAATCGCCACTTTCGGCTGTTACTTAACGTTTTATCGATTCGACTATCGTATCGTACTGAGTGTATCGAGCAATGTACACACAATATCCAAACCTCGTAGCGCCATACATATGATCTTAAATATATGCTCATATTGATATATCAATTAATTTCTGAAATATTGTGTTATAGCCCTAATTTTCACCTCTCATCAACCTTTATTGGGGCCTACGATCGGAGAAAAACTTCCAGTAAGTTAAGTAATCTTTATATACATACTAAGAAAAGAAAACTGGAAATTTATGTTCGTCTATCCGCCTGTTCCGGTTATTCTCCGAAACGGCTCGTCCGATTTCAACGTAACCTTTACTGGCGGATAGCCGATGTTATAAAGAGTGGGTTAGACTACAAAGCCAACTTAGTAACGTAGGCGACTAAGAACTTAGTCAATGTAAATTTGAACACCGTAACGGTCAATCGAACGCTATTATTACATACAAACGTGATCGGTGCATTGCATACCCGTGCTAATGCATGCGATCAGTATTTACACAGCGAACAACAATTAAAGATGCATGCGGAAACACGCGAGGTATCGATAACAAGAAAATGTACACGACCAACCAACCGGTATTAAAAGCGATCGTCTTAATACCCGTTTATAGTTACACTTCACTATGTTTGTTTACGAACGTGTATACCTATTGTTAAACGAATATCATCATTCACCTATTCTAGACCAATTCTAGAGATAGGCATTGGCCAATAAGTATCATAGGACTCCCTCTTCAGGTTGCTTGTAACCGCCGAAAATGAGTGTACTATACAGTAATCGCAAGGGTTTGTAGGGTCGGGTTAACAGTACCCGTTTATAATAGAAGCGACCGACACAGTCCTCAAGAATAGCGAGGCATTGATGACCGACCTCTGATATTACGGATACTAAATACAAACTAATACTAATTGCATTTAAACTAACATAATATATGTGTATGCTTACTAAATGTTATTATAGTAAAAGTCTTATTAACATCTGTTTGCAACTGGACTGATTCCATTGCATTCCTGCAATCCTATTAGAAGAATCCTTTTAGAACTAGCTGCTAAACCTCTTCGCATAAAATGTTTATAAAAGGACAAGCAAACAAAAAGAACTCAACGCAGACAAAGTGAATCATTAGTTCCCGCGGAACAATAACAATTACTACGAAATTCACAGGCAATAAACAAGTTAATACCCCAACGATAATATCAGCCAGGTACCTAACTTTGTAGAGATAAAACTTTAGTCGAAAGTCACCGCGTGGGCGGCGTTCACAATGCGCTCGCGGTACAAATGAAGGCTTCGTTTTGATTCATTAACAGCTACGTCCGGAGTGAACATCGTTAAGGCTCTATCTATCTATTACTCAGCGAAAGAAGCACGTACGCCAACTAATTTTGTATTGTTATTAAAATCGCACAGTATTATAGGTACTTTAAATGCTCGTCTGTTAGAAGTAGAAACATATGGTTATACATCACTAAAAAATATTAAATACGGCGTCAGTTTCGTAAGGACTGTGTTATTTCGCGCACTCACTCATCACTCATCAAGTAAATCTCTGTTCTGACTGGGAATCGAATCCAAAACCTCCAGTCGATAAGTTAGGCTTTCAAACTACTAAACCAAAATGGCAGTGGATGAATCGAAGCCAGATTAAATCGACATAACACAATAACAAAAAAAACATCAATAATATACCAATCAGTATTTGGACAGTCGAACACAAGTTTGAACCAAGGATAAAGTGTAAAACACCTATTCTCGTTGTACGCAAGTCGGAATGTCGTTCACAACGCAGCTAACACATGGATACATACTCGTAGCACGTCACGTTCTTCAAAGCGAAACGGCGACAACGTATCGGGACACGTGAGCTGAGCGGTGCGATTCCGTTTCTTCACGTGGACTGTGTACTCAAGCGAACTAGACATGTTTATTGCTAGAAATACACCTTTGATTTAAACATTACCCTTCTTCTCTCTCTTTCTTTCCTTCTCTCTCTCTCTGTTTCTTTCTTTCTTTCTTTCTTTCTTTCTTTCTTTCTCTCTCTCTCTCTCTCTCTCTATTTCTCTCACTCTCTTTAACCCTTTCTTTTTCTGTTCCTCTCTCTCTCCTCTCTCTCTCTTTCTGTCCGTGATGTTCTTTGTGTTGTGTAGCCTTCTGGTACGTGTCTTTTATATAATATGCTTAGCCGCAAAATCAGATAAAAATGAAAGTGAGGCGATATTTTTTCGCCGTGGGCATGTGAAATTATCCCCCAGCAAAACGTATCCTAAGACCTGACTCCGATTCTAAGTAACCAACATTGCAAATTACGTTAAAACAAATCCTTTTCTTGTCGCTTGATTAGCAAACGTGTGTACATTGAAAGATAAAATTTCTAAAAAATATTATTTTAGTGCCCATCTATAATCATGAACGTTATAAGAAGCAACAATTTTTTTTATACCATTATATAATGTGCAGATTTTTTTTCGTATACTTGTATATGTATCATGTCTATAGGCATACTTATGTCACATTGCAAAAGCAAACTATCGCCAGCGAAATTTCCATGACACAATCGAAATGATAAAATGTCACCGTTGATGCGTGTAATTGATTCAACTTCAGCGAAGATTTAACGCACGCGCTCATAAATAAAGCCCACAACGAAATGAGATCCGATTTAATGTAAAGTAATAAAGTAGGGTGGATTTCGAAAAATAAATCTTCTCGTTCACTAGACGATAACGGTTCGGTTTTAAAATAAATTTTAAATGTTGGTAACTTTCATGAGATGTTTATATATTACAGATACATGTTAGAGGGTTATCTCACCGCGGCGCATACTAAATATTGAATAGGACTCTTTTAATATTGAATAGGAATATGTTAATATTGAATAGGAATGCAGATTTACGAGCAGGATTCGAGGTGTGCGCCGCTTTTCACAGCATTACGACGAATGAACAAATTTGCATTTTGTATCGCTCTCCAACAAATACCTTCAACAGTAGTTCTAAAGCACGCGACACAATACTGAAACACCATTTGAGTTTTTTTCTATTGTATTATAAAACCGCCTGTATATAATTATACGGTTGTTCTCAATAAAACGACCGGATAATTAATATCACACGCTACGAGTATCGATTCGATTTATCGTCTTGCAGTTGGCACGAATGTGACGAGAGATATTGTAGAACCGCAAACAATATACAAGTGCTCCACTGTTCCACTTTACATGTGGGTCAACGGTCAAGGCCCAATACCAAGCGATCGCGACTCATCGCTGCAGCCCGCAAAATTGGAAGATTATTTATGTGACAAACTTATATTTTCCTATTCCATACTTTATTACAATATTTGCAAGTAAATTTGGATTAAGGAGTTGGTAAATCTACGGTTACACGGAGGAGCGCAGAAAACAAAAATGCATTATGTAATTATTACAAATATATGAAAATAAATATAATATTGTTTACTGTTTACTTTCATATTAAATGAATGTATGCAGACTTCTATTTAAATATGATTTACTCGCTCTAAACTTAATTTTTGCTATATCGAGATTCAAATCGCGTGTTCAAACTTAAGAATACAATGGAGTTACGTTTGAATTTTGACCTATGTACGGATATAAGTAATAGTTTAATGTTTTCCTTTTCTATATAAAATATATAGTCATGATAAGTACATATATAGAAACGTGTGTATCTCATATAAAACATCGAAGGTGAAATAAATGTGTAATATATTTTATTTAATTGGCCTCCATTAGTCTGCCGTTCTTGAAATAAAATGTTAATTTATCAATGTAACCTTCACTTTAGACGTACTTAACGTGTAAGTATATATGTACGTACTCTGTACCTATATGGTATTACTTGATATGCAAAGCCCGACTGTATAATGTAAAGCAATATTTTTATTCATCATTCTGACATGTTTCTGACGGAATCAAAACGGCAAGTTCCGCGTCGCGAACCGATTTGTCGGCGATAATGTAATACTAATCGGAGAATACCCAGCTCGCGGATGTCCATATCAACTGTACAATATAAAGGTCAACATTGGTAATCGCATCGCACGCGTCCGCTACCTATGCAAATTTACCCATCGGCCGATCGCCCGGCCGACAGCGGCCGTAGCGCAATTTGTGCGACATGGCATTGCGCATTTCACGCCGACTGTACCTACATTTAATGGAGCCGTCGCTGAATTTCGCGCGATTCACTTTTAAATGTGACAGTACTAATTGCTGACTGTGCCGCTTTTAATAAACTCGTCGCTCGAGTATCGTGCCGGGGGGCGGCTATAAGCGGGGGCGAATTGGAATTAAAAGTTGTCGCTATCGTATAGGTAAATGCGCCCTTTCGCGGGTTTATTTTGTCATTCAATTAATATCCGCCTTTTGTTTTTGTGTAGAACAGAACGAGGAATATTTTCATCATAGTAATCTCAATTTTATCGCTAACGTTTGATAGTTAAACGGACTTTTCATTAACAATTATAAACATTCATTAATTAAAAAATATATTAACTACGACACTGACTATGGAAGAAGACCCGTTTGCAGCAGTGAAACAATACCAGGGTTGAAATGGTTTTTTTTACTATCAACTACTTTTCATACATTGGATTAAACAATAAATAAAATGACTCACAAATCGTAAGTAATATGTATGACACAAAAGGAAAATCGAATAGAATCCTTGCGTGTAAAAACCTTGAGACCGGATGTGCCAAATGTGGTTTTGACGGCCGTAACTTAATATCATTTTCCTGTTCAATGCGCGCTGACAGATTTATTATAAAAATGGAATTCCAATTGCAAACGATCTACGAATACTTCTAATTGGTTAATGAACACTAATAATAGTAATTACCTTTAATAATAGATTAATCATATAATCTGATAACATCGGAAAAAAAAAAAAAAAATCAGAATTTACAATATACAAATGGGTGAAATAAATGGATAAATAATGCCTATTTTGGGTTTAGGAAAGCTGTGATCAGTTAGTACATTACACACTTTTATTACCGAATTCATTTATTTACATTACGCAACAGAGGAATCTTTAAAAGAGGTATATACTCGTACGTTCAATTTATTTCAATGGGAAGGCCACTTTCTGTCCTTTGAATATCCTGTATTGCACGATACCAACATTTTAATGACATAAAATTGAATTATACTCATTCGATGCATACTCCCAATAACCGCATATTCAATGTGAGCTTTATTAATTAATATATTCAATTAATAAACTTATAATGCAATATTGAAAAATGTAAATGTACGTATATTTACGTTATAAATGTAAACCGGCAATCAGGAAGATGGACTATCGAACGGAAACAGAGCCAGTGAGTAGTCTATGGAAAATTTCAACATCAGTGAAACTGCAAGTCGATACTTAGGTGTTACTGCTTTGGAGGGCTGTTTTCAAGCATAACAAGAGGAGACCCACGTAATAGAGCTTCGGGTATCGTGTGAAATAGAATAATTGTCCAGTACTAGTAACGCATGATTCGTTGCTTTCATTTGCTATAAATAGAAATATTGAAAGAAAATACAACAGCACATTCCAATGAAATAACCGAAAGTCAA
>DWQT01000202.1:0-26697 GCA_018244895.1 Myscelus amystis hages | reverse complement strand
ATGCTGGGGGCAAAGGAAAATATAACGCGTGATCGTGTTCTGGCAGGGAAGGGTAGATTGGCAACGCCTATGAGGGTTGTCGACCAGAGTGCGTTGTTAATACTGATTGTCCATCTAACAAAGCATGTTCTATTAATAAATGCGTCGATCCGTGCCCTGGAAGTTGCGGCTCAAATGCCAACTGTCAAGTCGTCAACCATGCGCCTTTGTGCACTTGCATCAATGGCTACACTGGAGACCCGTTTAGATATTGTGTCTTGCAAGGTAAACATTCCCAGAAAATAAATGCATATACAAGTATGTGTTTTTTTATATTATAATTGTGACTTTACTACAGTGTCTGCATTTATTTTAGAACCACCTCAGACTACTCCGGAAGATGTTTGTTACCCGTCACCATGTGGACCTAATAGTCAGTGTAAAAATATTAACGGCCAACCTGTATGTTCTTGTCAAACGGAATACTTAGGTTCTCCACCTAACTGCCGCCCAGAGTGCATAGTGAGTTCAGAATGCCCTCAGGACAAAGCTTGTATAAAAAATAAATGCATGAACCCGTGCCCGAAACCTTGCGGTGTTAATAGTCACTGTAAGGTGATAAATCACAGTCCGATTTGTTCCTGCAAAACTTCATTCACTGGAGATCCATTTACTATTTGCACTGCTGTTCCGTGTAAGTACCAACTCTATACCAATATTAATTATACTTCACGTAAAGATTGTATTAGTAATGAAATTAATTTTCGCCTTTTAGATGAACAGTCACCTCCAGAAAACATCAATGCTTGTGTACCTTCGCCGTGTGGACCCAACGCAGAATGCAGAAATGTTGGAAATACTCCATCTTGTTCATGTTTGAGTAATTACATAGGAAGTCCACCAAATTGCCGACCGGAATGCTCTATACATTCGGATTGTTCAAGTGATCGCGCCTGTATTAATTCCAAATGTCAGGATCCCTGCGCCGGGTCTTGTGGATTATATACTACATGTAATGTTCAAAATCATATACCGATTTGCACGTGTCGTGAAGGCTACGTCGGAGATCCATTTACAAGTTGTAAATTGCAAACTTTGGAAGGTGTTTATGATACTAATACATTTTATAATACTTATGTCTTTTATGATAGATAAGTAAGTAAATAACTAACTGATTTTATCAACATTTCAGTCGAGCCGATCATTGTGGACTCTTGTACGAATGTGCGATGCGGTTCGAATGCTGAATGCGTCAATGGCCAGTGTCAATGCTTGCCCGAATTCCACGGGGATCCGTACTTTAACTGCAGACCGGAATGTGTATTTAGCACAGATTGTGATCAGAGTAAAGCCTGCGTGCAAAATAAATGTATTGATCCATGCATCGGAGCGTGCGGACAAAATGCATTATGCCAAGTAGTTAACCATATTCCGATGTGTAGTTGCACTAATGGTTTTACTGGAAATGCCTTTGTTGTTTGTAATCCAGTTAAAGGTGTGTATAAATATAATATGTATGTTCTTATTCAGATACATGATTACATTAACAGGCAACATATTTTTGTATTTAAAAATATCATTTTTTTTTCATAGCTACACCAGTTGAAAATCCATGTAGTACTACAGTATGCGGACCGAACAGCCAATGTCGTGAAATTAATAACCAAGCTGTTTGCTCATGCCTGCCTACTTACTTGGGAATACCGCCGGCGTGTAGGCCCGAATGTGTGGTAAATGCAGAATGTCCACAGAATCAAGCTTGCATGAAACAAAAATGTATCAACCCATGCCTTGGGGCATGTGGAGTGCGAGCTACATGCGAAGTGATAAACCACAATCCAGTGTGCGCGTGCCCCACGGGACAAACTGGAGACCCATTTGTTGCATGTACAGTTATCTCAAGTATGTTGTATAATGATATTTATTACATTTCGTCTTAATCACATTCTTGTCTATTCGTTTTCTTGCAATAAATATAAATTGTACATTGCATTAATTTTTTACAGATTCGCCACCTATCACTGTTAATCCATGTCAACCGTCTCCCTGTGGACCTAATTCATTTTGTAAAGAAGTAAACGGAAATCCTTCATGTACCTGTTTGCCGGAATATAAGGGCCAGCCGCCCTATTGCAAACCTGAATGCATTAGCAACAGCGAGTGCGCGACGCATTTAGCTTGTATTAATAAAAAATGTAATGATCCATGCACACGCGCGTGCGGTGAAAATGCAGAGTGCCGAGTTGTAAGTCACTCGGCCATGTGCGTATGCCCACAAGGCTACAGAGGAGATCCATTTACGCAATGTTCATTATTACCAACTGCTGTGGAAATTTTATCGCCATGCTCACCATCACCTTGTGGGGTAAACGCAATATGCAGGGAACAAAACAAAGTAGGATCGTGTATTTGTAACGAAGGATACTTCGGTAATCCCCACGAAGGCTGTCGTCCAGAATGTGTAAGCGATTCCGACTGTCCTGGAAATAGGGCGTGCATCGGTAACAAGTGTCAAGACCCTTGTCCGGGCACATGTGGAGTAAACGCGGAATGCGCCACTGTCAACCATTCGCCCGTGTGCACATGCATCGCTGGATATACTGGCGATCCATTCCGACGCTGTAGTACAGTATTAGGTATGACTTTTTCAAATATTCTTTTTCTTTTTTTAACATGCATCATATTTGGTTATAAGTATACGAAAATATAAATATTTTTTCCAGTTGAAGCAATTCCGCCAGGTAACGTTTGTTTCCCTAGTCCTTGCGGACCGAACAGCCAGTGTCGAGTATTAAACGACCAAGCCGTGTGCAGTTGTTTACCCGAATTTATCGGTGAACCACCATCCTGCAAACCTGAATGTGTATTACATTCGGACTGTGCATCGGACAAAGCTTGTGTTAATCGAAAATGTGTACACCCTTGTCCTGGTCCATGCGGCCAAAATGCCGAATGTCGAGTTTTTAATCACAACCCTATCTGTAGCTGTCACGTTGGGTATGTCGGAGATCCATTTACGAGATGTTACGCGAAACCAGGTAAAATCTACGTTTTCAGTATATCCCAATCAAAATTTCATTATGTACATATATAATTAATTTTGATTACTTTAACATGCTTTTCTTTTATTAGTGCCCCAACCACTATTAGATGAGACCAGGGATCCTTGCATACCGTCACCTTGCGGAACATATTCAGTTTGCCGTAAATTTGGCGAACAAGCCTCTTGTTCGTGTATGACCGGCTACTTTGGAAGCCCTCCTAACTGTAGGCCGGAATGTGTAACTAATCAGGACTGTATCAGTTCCATGACTTGTATAAATGAAAAATGCAAGGATCCTTGCCCCGGGTCTTGTGGGCAGAACGCCAAATGTACAGTCATAAAACATGTGGCAATATGCACGTGCCTAGAAGGTTATCAAGGCGATCCATTCACTGCGTGCAGTTTCAAACCATTGGAGGGTAAGTAAACTATATATACGGTATATATTTATTTACTACGTTCAAACAGAATGATTAGTGTCAAAACATTACTCAGGAATCTAATATTTTTGTATATTGATGTTCACACATAAAACTGAAGAAAAAGTACTAATGTTCTTTGCTAGATATATAACAACGTTCATTGTTGTTTGTATAAAGTTTATTTTACATACATATACCTGTTTTAGGATTTGGATAGAGTAAAACGTGTAGTGTTATGTACGTGTAATTTGTAATTACAATAATCCTATTATTTTTCAGAACCGACACCCGTAGATCCTTGCAACCCGTCTCCATGTGGATCGAACGCTCAGTGCCGCGATGGGGAATGCTCGTGCTTACCGGAGTATCGTGGAGATCCGTATGTCGGTTGTCGACCCGAATGTACGATTAGCACGGATTGTGAAAGAAATCAGATTTGCGTTAATAAAAAATGCATGAATCCCTGCCCAGATACTTGTGGAACTAATGCTATCTGTGAAGTTATCAACCATGTCCCAATGTGCAGTTGCCCTGCTGGATATACAGGCAACTCTTTTGTATCTTGTCATGCAGTGCAAGGTATTTAAATCAATTCCATTTGTTGCTTACCAAGTATTTGCTCGTTTATTATTATTCATTCTGAATATATTTCTATTACAGTTCCATTGCCGACAAATCCTTGTAACCCGAGCCCATGTGGACCAAATAGTCAGTGCCGTGAAGTAAATAATGTGGCCGTATGTTCGTGCTTACCAAATTACTCAGGAAACCCACCAGCATGTCGACCTGAGTGCACAACGAGCTCTGAATGTCAATTAAATAGAGCTTGCAACAATTACAAATGTATCGACCCATGTAGCGGAGCATGTGGCATTAGTGCTCTCTGTGAAGTAGTCAATCATAATCCGATTTGTTCTTGTCCAAGCGGCTTCACGGGCGATCCGTTCACCAGATGTATACGTAAACGTAAGTTATTTTATTACATGGTTGAATCGCTTTAAATTAATTCACGACTAAGATAAGTTGCATGTGGTCGGCCTTATACAGCAACGAGCAATTTGTTTATTCACTCTTATATTCGTATTAGTATTTTTATATTTGTGTTTTATTGAAATTTTTTCTTGACCTTGCAGCTCTCGAAATCCAGCCACAAATAAATCCCTGCCAACCATCACCTTGTGGACCTAATTCGATTTGCCAAACAATTAACGATTCACCTTCCTGCACTTGTATGCCCGAATTCATAGGTACACCACCGAATTGTCGCCCGGAATGTTCTAGTAACAGTGAATGTCCAAACCATTTGGCATGTATAAATAACAAATGTGGAGACCCGTGCAGCGGCGCGTGTGGCGCGATGGCGCAATGTCGCGTAGTTAGCCACACTCCGAACTGTGTGTGTCCACAAGGGTATATCGGCGACCCGTTCATTTCTTGCAACGTACAAATTAACGCACCCGTGGAAGTAATATCACCATGCACTCCGTCTCCCTGCGGAAGCAATGCTGTTTGTAAGGAACGGAACAAAGTTGGTTCGTGCGTTTGTTCACCTGGATACTTCGGGAACCCTTACGAGGGATGTAGACCTGAGTGCACTGTAAACACAGATTGTCCTTCCAATAGAGTATGCCAACAAAACAAATGCCTCGATCCATGTCCTGGAACATGTGCAACAAATGCTCAATGTCAAACCGTAAATCATGCACCGATATGTACGTGCCTGCCTGGGTACACCGGAGATCCCTTCCGGAACTGTATTTATAGACAAGGTAATATTCATTTGGCCGATCTCTTATTACATTTCCCTAATTAATCCAAAACTATCCGAATAAAAAACAATTCTTGTTTTACAGAAATCGCGACTCCACCTTCCGATCCTTGCACGCCGTCCCCGTGCGGTCCGAATAGCGTTTGTAAAGTGCAAAACGATCAAGCAGTCTGTACTTGCTTGCCAGCGTATCGCGGTGCACCTCCGAACTGTAAACCAGAGTGCATTATTAGCGCCGAATGTCCGACTAACAGGGCATGTGTTTCACAGAAATGCATCGACCCATGCATCGGCCAGTGTGGGCAAAATACTAAGTGCCTTGTTGTTAATCACAGTCCTATTTGTACTTGTATGCCACAGTATACGGGAGATCCTTTCAGCAGATGCTACCTACTCACAACAACGTCAGCCATAGACGTTAGACCATCGACTAATCCCTGTGTACCGTCACCATGTGGTCCTTTTAGCGAATGTAAAGAAATTAATGGAATACCGTCTTGCACGTGTCTGCCTTCATATATCGGCGCACCACCCGGATGTCGCCCAGAGTGTGTCATTAGTTCTGATTGTCCAAGTAACATGGCGTGTATTAATCAAAAATGTAAAGACCCCTGCCCTGGATCATGTGGTATTAATGCTAAATGTGTTGTTAAAAATCATATACCAATTTGTACTTGTATCGAAAATTATGTCGGGGATGCATTTATTCAATGTAACTTACAAGGTAAATACTTTTAATTTTGTGACTGAAAAACTTAAATGTAATTATTTCTTTTATTCATGTTATTTAATAAATGAGCAAAATCGATTACTAAAATTTTACATTATTAGTTGCAGAAGTGACTGAAGATGAAATTGATCCGTGCAACCCATCTCCATGTGGTTCTAACGCGATCTGCCGTGGAGGAGAATGTACCTGTATGCCTGAATATCGAGGCGACCCCTATTTTGAATGTCGCCCAGAATGTGTATTAAGCTCGGACTGTGAACAAAATCGAGCTTGTTTGCGAAACAAATGCGTTGATCCTTGCAACAGCGGCGTTTGCGCAAGTAATGCAATATGTGAAGTGATCAATCATGTACCAATGTGCAGATGCCCGGAGCGCATGATTGGCGACGCCTTTGTACATTGCACAGTCGTTGAAGGTAAATGCCGGAAACGTTTTTATTGCTAACTATACTAACATCTATACTATTTATACCTATTATTGATTTTTTTTATTACAGTCGAAAAACTTCAGCCATGTCAGCCTAACCCCTGCGGACCCAACAGTCAGTGCCGCGATATAAACGGGCAAGCTATATGTTCATGTTTCCCTGGTTTTATTGGAAACCCACCTTCGTGCAGACCTGAATGTATTGTTAGTACAGACTGTCCACCGGACGAAGCATGTAGCAACAGAAAGTGTATTAAACCTTGTCAAGGAGCATGCGGTATAGGTGCAACGTGTCAAGTTATAAACCACAATCCTATCTGCTCTTGTCCAACGTCGCATACTGGAAATCCTTTCACTAGATGTATTTTACAAGAGTTTGTACCTGAAGTTGTAAACCCGTGCGTGCCGTCACCTTGTGGGCCTAACTCTATATGCAAGGAAACTCTTGGTTCACCGGTCTGTTCGTGTCGCGACGAATTTAAGGGCTCACCGCCGTACTGCAGACCAGAATGTATAAGTAATTCTGAATGTCCAACACACCGTGCTTGCATAAACCAAAAATGCGTCGATCCCTGTGTAGGTTCATGCGGATCTAATACTGAGTGCCACGTAATAAGTCATTCGCCATCGTGCTCATGTTTACCCGAATACACCGGAAATCCATTTATCGAATGTCATCGAATGGAAATAATGCAAGAAGTAACAACTCCTTGCCAACCGTCCCCTTGTGGAGCGAATGCTATTTGCAAGGAGTCTAACAATGCCGGGGCCTGTATCTGCTTAGAAGACTATTACGGAAATCCATATGAAGGATGTAGGCCTGAATGCGCTATAAACACCGATTGCCCATCGAATCGGGCTTGTCTACAAAATAAATGTCAAGACCCTTGCCCAGGCGCATGCGCCCCGAACGCCATCTGCCAAGTCGTAAATCACGCGCCGTCGTGCTCGTGTAGCCGCGGTTACTCAGGGGACCCATTCCGCTACTGCACTCCAGAAGGTTAGTGTTGATTAACCGTATCTTAAAATACTCTCAATCTGTATTTGAAAACAGAATCACGAAAATATTTGTCATTTTACTGATGTAATTATTTCACATTTTTACAGTTGTGTCTGAGGCACCAAAAGACGTCTGCCAGCCAAATCCATGTGGTCCTAATAGCCGCTGTCAAGAAGTAAATAAACAAGCCGTATGCTCTTGTTTGCCGAATTATATCGGTGTACCACCAAGCTGTCACCCAGAATGTGTCATCAGTTCCGAATGTCCAAGAGATAGAGCGTGTATAAACCAAAAATGTCAAGATCCTTGCGTCGATTCATGTGGTACAAACGCTGAGTGTAGAGTAATAAACCATAGCCCTATATGTAACTGTAAACCTAGTTACACCGGTGACCCTTTCACACGATGCACCCCGATTCCACGTAAGTCCTTAACATCTAGCCGTAATTGAAATAGAGGAAAAAAAGAATATTGAAAAGCATGAAGTTTGAAATGCATATGCTCGCAACATATTTTTTACATAAATGACACTTTACATTGTTATTTTCTTCTTATATTAAAATAAAACTATCTCTATTAAGTTTCTTTACTTGTAATATATAACATACTAATAAAATATAGCAGTCGTTTACAAAAACAAAAATTTTCTTTTTTAGCACCTATTCTGAATGCGGCCCTAGAACCATACAGAAATCCATGTGTTCCTTCACCCTGTGGACCAAATTCGATTTGCCAAGAAATCGGAAGTGTACCATCATGCACTTGCATGCCTAATTACATGGGTAATCCGCCAAATTGTAAACCAGAGTGTGTTCTCAATGCCGAGTGTCCAACGTCACAAGCTTGTATCCAACAAAAATGTCAAGATCCTTGTCAAGGATCTTGTGGTATTAGCGCAATATGCACTGTGTCTAGGCACATACCTATTTGCACGTGTCCAGAAAGCTATACTGGCGACGCATTCACCCTGTGTATGCCAAAACCATTGCCTGGTGAGTTTTCTTTATAATAACTTCTGGAATAATATCACAAAACATTATATTACCATACATATTACAAGCAAAAACATTATATTACCGTTTTTAATGTTAATGAACAACTTAAATAAAACAGATATTTTTTTCAGATCTAGACGTCATCGATAAATGTAATCCAACGCCATGCGGTACTAACGCTATATGCAATGATGGTGTATGTTCCTGCATTGAACAACATCAAGGTGATCCATATATTGGATGCCGCCCAGAATGTGTACTAAGTAGCGACTGTCCGAGAGACAGAGCCTGCATAAAAAATAAGTGCGTTGATCCCTGCATAAACACATGTGCAGCGAATGCTGTTTGTGAAGTAATAAATCACGTGCCCATGTGCAGCTGCCCTCAAGAAATGACAGGCAATGCTTTCTATGCCTGTGAACTTATTCGAGGTATATTAACGATAAGATATTGCAAATAATATAAATATTCTATTTTTATGTTTGCATAGTAATATGTTAATTGTTTTGCAGTACCCGTTGTTACCAATCCATGTCTGCCATCGCCATGTGGACCAAACAGTCAATGCCGCGAAGTAAATGGCCAAGCCGTTTGCACTTGTGTAACTGGATACATTGGGAGCCCACCACTCTGCCGACCGGAATGTGTGTTGAGTTCTGACTGCCCTCTTAACAAGGCATGCAGCAATCAGAAATGTATCAATCCTTGCAGTGGAACTTGTGGCGTAGACGCTAAATGTGACGTTGTGAAACACAATCCGATTTGTACTTGCCCGCCTAAATATACAGGAGATCCTTTTACCAGATGTATTTTGTATAGTGAGTACCCTCTCGATAATTTAATATATGGTTAAGTTTAATGTTTTTACAATTTAATATAAAGGTTGTTATGATAGTTATCATGAATCGTTTTCTAAATGATTTCAATTAATGAAATAACTAAAATTTGTCATATACCCATATATTGAATGAATCTATCATTTCCTGTACTTTTGGTTCTCCTTCAAGAACACATAAATCTTCCTGACCTATTGACCTGAGTTCCTTTATAGCAGATACAAAATTGTGTCTCTGATCTTGTAATGTTTTTCCTTCGCCCAGTGATTCGACTTCATAAAAACATCTCAATAAAAGCCATTATTAAATAATCAGCATATGATTCCTTATTTATTTTAAAAATTACCAATCCTTCTACATATCAGATACACGTACCTCTATTTCTCGCTTTCCATTTCTTCTATCTAGCCTAAGATGTACTGCTTCCGTATGACTGCCATTTTATTTATATGATGTAGTGTTTTCAAATTATGATGTGCATTTTTTTACTTTAATAGAAAACGGTGTCAATAGACAAATTATAAAAACATAACAATATTTACAGGAGCTCCGCTTCAAGACGTAACTCTTTGTAATCCTTCACCATGCGGCGGTAATGCGATTTGTAAAGAGCAATCGGGTACACCTTCATGCTCTTGTATGCCCAACTTCTTCGGTTCCCCGCCATATTGTAGACCAGAATGTACGATTAACAGTGAATGCCCATCAAACAAAGCATGCATCAATCAAAAATGTACAGATCCCTGCACGAATGCTTGTGGGCAAAATTCGCAATGCCGAGTGATAAGTCATACGCCCACATGTTTCTGCGATTCGGGTTACACTGGCGACCCATTCATAAGCTGTTACATTGCACAGGATATCGTTGCAGAAGTATCTTCTCCTTGCATACCTTCTCCGTGTGGACCTAACGCTGAATGCAGGGAGCAAAATAGGGCCGGCTCATGTAGTTGTCTTCCAGATTATGTTGGCAACCCGTACGAAGGATGTCGTCCGGAATGTACTATAAACACAGACTGTCCCCCCAGTAAAAGTTGCATTCGAAATAAATGTCAAGATCCATGTCCAGGAACATGTGGTCCTGTAGCGTTGTGTGCTGTTGTCAACCACCTACCAACATGCTCATGTCCAACCGGTTACACTGGAGATCCTTATCAACGGTGTAATATATTGAAAGGTATTATTGTTGTATAGTGTCCATAATAGTATTCACCAAACGTAAAATCGATTAACATATGTCAATAACTAAATAATTCTAATTCCAGAAGAATTGCCAGAAAAGACTACGCCTTGTATTCCAAACCCATGTGGACCAAACAGTGTGTGCCGTCCGGCAAATGGTCAGAGTGCATGTTCATGTATGCCAAACTACATCGGTTCTCCTCCAGGCTGCAGGCCAGAATGTACAGTTAGCTCCGAGTGTCAGTCGGATAAAGCGTGTGTTAACCAAAAATGTATAGATCCGTGTCCTGGACATTGCGGAATTAACACAGAGTGCAGAGTTATAACACACAGTCCTATTTGCACCTGTGGAGCTGGATTTACAGGAGATCCGTTTACTCGTTGTTACAGATTACGTAAGTTTTCTCAAAAGCACGCTTCATCGTGTGTATTTTTCCATGTGTCTTTTCATCCGAAATAAATAAAAATATTTAATTTCAGCTCCGGTGCAAAACATACCGGAACCTCAAAGAGATCCTTGTTCACCCAATCCCTGTGGAGACAACGCTATTTGCCGTAACGTTAACGGCAGTCCATCTTGCACCTGTTTGCCTAATTTCCAAGGTCTTCCACCGAATTGTCGCCCAGAGTGTGCAATAAACCAAGATTGTCCGTCAAACTTAGCATGTATTAATATGAAGTGCCGCGATCCTTGTCCTGGTAGTTGTGGTCAAAACGCTGTGTGCAGCGTATTTAATCATCTCCCAGCCTGCACTTGTTCTCAAGGTTTTACTGGGGATCCATTTACAATCTGCCAAATGTTAATGCCACAAAAAGGTAGGTAAAATGTTTTAAAAGTAGTTAAGAGATTTCCCCTTTCTTGTAATCTGTACCAATATTGAAATCATATAATTTCGTTACAGATGAATTACCACAAGATCCATGCAACCCATCTCCTTGCGGATTCAATGCGGAATGCAAAAATGGAATTTGCAATTGTTTATCAGACTATTTCGGAGATCCGTACTTCGGCTGTAAACCAGAATGCGTAACAAATATGGAGTGCCCGTCTGACAAAATTTGCTCTAAGAACAAATGTGTTAATCCTTGTCCAGGAATTTGTGCACCAAATGCTGAGTGTAACGTTTATAACCATATTCCCATCTGTACATGTCCACAAGGAATGTCTGGAAATGCTTTCACTGAGTGCTACGTCGTGGAAAGTAAGTTATTGTGTAATAAATATAAAAGCATTAATTCAACATTATAAAGTTGAGTATAATGAAATATGTTTTGACGATTTCATATCAATTAAAACTCTTTTGCAGTCATTCAAGTGCAACCATGTAACCCGAGTCCGTGTGGCCCCAACAGCCAATGTAGAGCAATAAACAACCAAGCCGTATGTTCTTGTTTACAAACATTTGTCGGAAGCCCACCATCTTGCCGACCAGAATGCACTATTAGCGCCGAATGTCCCTCAAACGAAGCGTGCAACAATCAAAAATGTATTAATCCATGCATAGGCACGTGTGGATATGGTGCCAGGTGCGAAGTCGTTAACCATAATCCAATCTGTTCCTGCCCAATAAAATATACAGGAGACCCATTTACACGATGTGTTCCTGAAGGTAAATATCGAAGCGTACTTAATAAAGTTCTTAATAAAAACATAGTATACATTTAATAATACGTAAAATTAATATTTTTCTTCAGTTACAATATCATCGCCGCCTATCGATCCTTGTACGCCCTCTCCTTGTGGACCGTATTCTGTATGCAAAGTGATCGGAGAATCTCCTTCATGCACGTGTCAACCGGATTATACGGGAGCACCGCCTAATTGTCGCCCAGAATGCGTCAGCAATTCCGAATGCCCCAGCAACTTGGCGTGCGTTAATCAAAAATGTAAAGATCCATGTCCTGGAAGTTGTGGATATAATGCAGACTGCAAAGTGGTCAGCCATGCATTGATTTGTTCATGTTCATATGGACAAACTGGTGATCCCCTAATTTCTTGTAATCCCATTAGAGGTAAGGGATGTTTACATGACTCTTTAAAACATTTTTACTAAATTCGTTTCATGTATAAATACTGAACCCAACCATTTACAGAATCAACTATAGACTATGCGTCACCGTGTGAACCATCGCCGTGCGGCCTTAATGCAGAATGCAGTGAGAGAAATGGTGCTGGAGCTTGTAAATGCATAGATAATTATTTCGGCGATCCATACGAAGGATGTCGTCCAGAATGTGTTATAAACAGTGATTGTAGTCCAACATTAGCATGTATTCAAAATACATGTAAAGATCCATGTCCTGGTATATGTGCACCAAATGGTATTTGTCAAGTGGTCAGTCATCTACCGTCTTGTTACTGTCCACCTGGACTGACGGGAGACGCATACAGATTTTGCGTACAAAAGGAAGAAGGTAACATTGATATTCATCGCACGATTACACGTTCACTAGTATTACTTTAAAATTATAACTATAATAATATTTGCAGACCTCGTGAAACCTACACCTTGCACCCCTACTCCATGCGGCCCCAACAGTCAATGCCGCGAGGTTAATTCGCAAGCAGTTTGTACCTGTCAAGAGAATTTTATGGGTACACCGCCTAACTGTCGGCCAGAATGTACTATAAATAGTGAATGCGCCAGTGACAAAGCGTGCCTAAACCGTAAATGTGTAGATCCATGCGTAGGTCAGTGCGGCAGAAATGCTAACTGCCGGGTGATATCTCATAATCCAATATGCTCCTGCCAAGAGAGGTTTACGGGTGATCCGTTTACGAATTGCATACCAAGTAAGTGAAAAATGTGGCAAACGTAGTCTAGAAGAAACCGTATGCAAAATTCTACATGTAATTGAATACGTTTCTTTCAGTTGCTGTATCGATACCATCGCCACCAAGAGAGATAAATCCGTGCATTCCATCTCCTTGCGGACCTAATTCGCAATGTGAAGTGTATGGTGACAATGCTCGTTGTACATGTCTACCGAATTATATAAGCACTCCTCCGCGCTGTAGACCAGAATGTACCATAAACTCTGAATGCAGTGCAATAACAGCTTGCATTAACAACAAATGTGCGGACCCATGTCCTGGCGCTTGTGGTAATAACGCCCAGTGTAACGTCAATAATCACATGCCTATATGCTCTTGTATGTCGGGATTCGGGGGTGACCCATTCACTAGCTGCATCCTACAATTGCCAGGTATGTGATGCCGGTATTTATACAATAAAAAATATTCTAGACATTAATAAAATATTTTATCGGTAAATTAAATATTTTAATTTTTTAGAATCAGAACCAGTAGATCCTTGTTCTCCTTCGCCGTGTGGTTCAAATGCAGAATGTCAAAACGGTATCTGTACGTGTATATCTGAGTATCATGGTGACCCTTACTTCGGATGTAAGCCGGAATGTGTGCTGAACTCGGACTGTTCACGAGACAGGTCATGCATCAGAAATAGATGCAAAGACCCATGCATCGGTACTTGCGGAAGTGATGCTATTTGTGAAGTTTTTAATCATATACCTATGTGCTCCTGCCCACCCGGGTTTACAGGATCGCCATTCCACTACTGCTCAAAGGTTACAGGTAATTACAAAACACCGCCTGCATGTTGTTATTTGCAATCGCTAACCATAATCCATCAATATAAGGAGTTTTTTTTTTTTATTTCAGAACTTTCAGTACCTATTAATTTGTGCCAACCGTCGCCTTGTGGACCTAATAGTATCTGTAGAGAAGTTGGCGAACACGCTGCCTGCGTATGTGTACAGGGTTACATAGGCAATCCCCCGAACTGCCGGCCCGAATGCACAGTAAGCTCCGATTGTGACCTAAATAAGGCTTGCTCTAATCAGAAATGTATAGATCCGTGTCCAGGAGCTTGCGGAAGGCATACACATTGTATTGTTGTCAATCATAATCCTATATGCTCCTGCCTATCCGGTTATTCTGGAGATCCATTTTCAGCGTGCCAGCTAATTCGTAAGAACACATTTTGTTTACTTCTCAACATTTTTACTATGACCACACGCGATATTCTCACAATGAATAATGATAATTTATGTTACAGCTGCTGTCCCACCTGAGAAAGTGAATCCATGTTTACCTTCACCTTGTGGACCCAACTCCGAATGTTTAGAAAACGGTGAAAATGCAGAATGCAAATGTATGTCCGGATTTATCGGATCGGCACCGCAATGTCGACCTGAATGTACAAGTAACACCGATTGTCTGACAAACATGGCTTGTATCAATAGGAAATGTCGAGACCCCTGTGCTGGTTCGTGTGGCGTAAATGCCGAGTGTAGAGTTGTAAGCCACACTCCAATCTGTTTATGTCAAAGAGGCTATACAGGGGACCCATTCCTATATTGTAACATTGAAGTGTTATACACTATACAAGAACGGCCTACACCGTGTGTTCCTTCACCATGCGGTGCCAATGCTGAATGTAGAGAACAGAATAATGTTGGATCTTGTACCTGTATATCAGGTTACTTTGGTGATCCATATGTATCGTGTAAACCAGAATGCGTGCAAAATTCAGACTGTCCATCAAACATGGCATGCCATCAAAATAAGTGTGAAGATCCATGTCTCGGCACATGCGGGTTAAATGCTTTATGCAACGTTGTGAACCATATTCCGAGCTGCAGTTGTCCATCCGAATACGATGGAAATCCATACAAGATCTGCACGTATAAACCATATGGTAATAATGTTATTGAGTCACTTTTTAGACATGTTTTGAGACACTGAGACAATTTTTAAAACATTTTTTTTTCTTATAATTACACTTCAGGTCCCTAATGGGCCTATTAATGAATCAATTTTAATTGTTACAGCTGAGATTATAGACCCATGTAATCCCTCTCCTTGCGGACCGAATAGTCAATGCAAAGCTACAAATAACCTGGCAATTTGCAGTTGTTTAAATGATTATCAAGGTTCTCCACCAGATTGTCGACCAGAATGCATAACAAGTTCTGAATGCCCATTGGATAAAGCGTGCGAAAACCTTAAATGCACTTCACCGTGCCCAAAAGGATGTGGTAGTAACTCAGAATGCAGAGTAATTAAACATAATCCAATTTGTACATGTGCACGAGGATTTACAGGCGATCCATTCACTGTTTGTTACCCAGTAATTGAATCAAAGCCCATTCTTAGTGAAGAAGTAAATCCATGTATTCCCTCGCCTTGCGGAATCAATGCAGAATGTCGAGACGTCGGTGGAATTCCCTCTTGCACGTGTATCACTGGATTCTTTGGAAGTCCACCAAACTGCAAACCAGAATGTGTCGTTAACACTGATTGTAGCAATGATAAAGCTTGCATTAATATGAAATGTCAAGATCCATGCTTAGGCTCATGTGGTCTGAATGCGTTATGTATCGTTGTTAATCATGTGCCTATGTGCTCATGTCCCTCTGGATACCAAGGTGATCCTTTTGCCGCCTGCAATATCAAGCCAGCAGGTATGAATTGGATTACTTATATCGATACGTTTTAAAACATAGGACCATATTTTTTTAAATTTTTATTTTCTATTTGTAGAACCTCCCCAGAAACTAGATCCATGCAATCCATCACCTTGCGGGGCAAATGCAGAATGTAATAATGGTATCTGCGCATGCTTGCCCGACTATCGAGGAGATCCATATTTCGGATGCCGTCCAGAGTGCGTTCTCAGTACTGACTGTCCACTTGACAAAGCATGCTTGCGCTCAAAATGCATCGATCCATGTCGTGACATGTGTGGATATGAAGCCGAATGCAACGTTTACAACCATGTTGCTGTGTGCAGCTGTCCTAGTGGCATGACGGGGAACGCTTTTAGTCAGTGCTCAAAAATAGAAAGTATGTTTGTCATTATTTCACAAAATACTAAGATAACCTGATAACACATACGAAATTGTTTTGTTATATTTAAATAATTTTCAGAACCTGCAGCTAAACCCTGTGATCCATCACCGTGTGGACCCAATAGTATCTGCAGAGAAGTAAATAGTCAAGCAGTCTGTTCTTGTCTACAAGGCTTTATAGGCAATCCACCCAGCTGTAGACCAGAATGCATTCAAAGTACCGATTGTCTTCAATCTCAAGCATGCATTAATAGAAAGTGCCAAGACCCTTGCCCCGGATCATGTGGACATAATGCAATTTGTAACGTTAACAACCACAATCCTATATGCTCATGTCCTCCGAGGCATACTGGATCGCCGTTCACTCAATGTTATGGTACGTAACTTATCTGTCTAATTTTTGTGAAATTAAAAAATCTCGAGGAACTGGTTAATGATCTGACGATTTTAAATTTTACAGTTCAATTAGAAGAACCACCCAGCAACCCGTGCTTACAGTCTACATGTGGACCTAACAGTTTGTGCACGCCTACTTCTACGGGCGATTCTTATGTTTGCACCTGTCTACCCACATTTGAAGGATCTCCACCAAATTGTCGACGCGAATGCACAACTAGCGATGATTGTTCGTCGGATAAAGCTTGTATTAATTATAAATGCGCTGACCCTTGCTCAGGTTCTTGTGGATTAAATACAGTCTGCGTGGTTCGCCTTCACACTAGTATGTGTTCATGCCAAGATGGTTATACAGGCGATCCATTTACATCTTGCTACCCTATACAGCAACCGATAATAGCCCTCGATCCTTGCCAACCATCACCTTGTGGCAGCAACGCCCGCTGTAAAATATCTTCTAACGGTGCTGCGACATGCGTTTGTGACATTGGATATTTTGGCGATCCTTATGATTCTTGTAGACCCGAGTGTGTTGTAAACACTGATTGTCCATTTAATAAGGCATGTATCAGAAATAAATGTGAAGACCCGTGTCCAGGTGTATGTGGTACTACAGCACTGTGCCAAGTTATCAACCATTTACCATCATGTACCTGCGCGCCTGGATACACCGGTGACGCATATACATACTGCCACACTATCATTCATAATCCAGGTTAGTTTGAAGAATTGACAAGCAAAGAATCATGTGCATATATTAACTCGGACCCTTTATTGATCTTATGTTTATTTTCAGTACCTAAACCTGTAAATCCGTGTTCACCGAATCCATGCGGCGCCAACTCAATTTGTAAAGAAAATAATGGCTTAGTGTCTTGCTCGTGTATGCCAGAATATTTCGGCGTCCCACCAGGCTGCCGACCACAATGCACAGTTAACTCTGAATGTGAACCAACAAAGAGTTGCGTGCGACAAAAGTGCGTGGACCCATGTATCGGCGTTTGCGGTTCAAATGCAGAATGTCGAGTTGTAAACCATGCACCAATTTGCTCTTGTCCCCCGGATTCTGAAGGAGATCCGTTTATAAGATGTGCCGTTATTGAAAGTAAGAATATTTTTTGCACTTGTTATACTTGCACCTTACTTTAACACAATGGATTAGCACATAATATGAATGTCCGTATATGTACATGATTCGTTTAATACACCCATAACAAAAAGACATTCTTCACTTTTCAGAACTGCCGTCACCTGAAATAAACCCTTGTTCACCGTCTCCATGTGGGCCTAACTCGTTGTGCCAAGTGGTCAACAAAATACCAATGTGTACTTGCTTAGAGAATTACAAAGGAGCTCCGCCGAACTGCCGAGTTGATTGTACTGTAAATTCAGATTGTCCAAGTTCTAAAGCATGTATTAACTATAAGTGCCAAGATCCATGCCCTGGCTCATGCGGGCTACAGACCGTTTGTCAGGTGTACCAACATTCTGCTATATGCAGTTGCATAGAGGGTTATACTGGAAATCCTTTCGAAAACTGTCATATCAAGGAGCAAATAGGTAAATTATCTTTTACACTATGTAACTAATTTAATCATTAAAATGCTTATACAATTATAAAAGTGGAATAAAATTTGAAACAATTTTTTAGAACCCATTCCAACAACATACGACAACTGCAATCCAAGCCCCTGCGGTGCCAATGCTGATTGTCTCGACGGCCGTTGCACCTGCAAGCCCAACTATTTCGGCAACCCCTACATGAGCTGTCGCCCTGAATGCACTCACAACTCTGACTGCGCTTCTAATCTGGCGTGTGTCCGCAACAAGTGCGTTAATCCGTGCATTAACTTGTGCGGTCAGGGAGCCTTATGCGAAGTTTATAATCATATTCCTATGTGCAGTTGTCCACTAAACACCTCTGGCAATGCATTCTTCTCTTGTACTCCAATTGCAGGTAAATTATATGAATATACGATTTAGCAATCGAACATTTGTTAGGCTTGTTGTTGTTGACGTTGCGTAGAACGAGGGGACTCTTATGTTAATAAATATTCCTTTAAAGCTGTTTATCCATTTTTCTATTAATTATTTCCATCTGGAAGTTCGTCGTATCTATCAATTAAAATTGATCACAATTTCTTTTATTATTCTTGTCTTAAAATTTTTCAGCGCCTGAAAAGAAAAATCCATGTGAACCTTCACCGTGCGGACCCTACAGCACCTGTCGCATAACTTACGACCAAGCGTCTTGTTCGTGCTTAATTGGCTACATTGGAGTTCCACCATCGTGTCGGCCAGAATGTTTGGTTGACTCTGACTGTACAAGCTTACTTTCGTGCTCCAATCAAAAGTGTATTGACCCTTGCAGTGGATCTTGCGGCTTTAACGCTGAATGTAGAGTTCATTATCACAAACCGATATGCGCTTGTCGGAATGGCTATACCGGTGATCCGTTCACACAATGTACAATTATTCAAAGTGAGTACTGTTAAAGATTCCACAGAAGGGAAATGTTTTAAAAATATCATAAAGTAAGGCTCATTTCATTTAACATATTTTTTTCTCATTGCAGATGAACCGATAGATAAGAAAGATCCCTGTGTGCCATCGCCTTGTGGTCCTAACTCAATATGCAAGGTTGTGGGCGAGTCTCCCTCCTGTTCTTGCATCAGCGGTTACAGTGGGTCACCACCGTATTGTCGTCCAGAATGTATTTCTAATAACGACTGTAATTTCGATAAATCTTGCATCAACAACAAATGCTCTGACCCATGTGTCGGTGCTTGTGGACTGAATGCGGAGTGCCGTGTCATAAGCCATTCACCTCAATGTAGATGTCAGGATGGATATGAAGGGGACTCATTCGACCGCTGTTATCCATTTAAAGGTATGATTTTTGATTTTCTCATTTTCGTCCCCTATGTTGATCCACACTGATACGAGTATGCTACAGTCTACCACGCTGACCAAGTGCAGATTGGCAGACTTCACACAATTATAACATACTCTAAGCGCTGCAGGTTTCCTAACCATGATTTCTATTACCAATACATTTCTTCTATTGACATAAAAATAATACAACTGAATTATTTTAATTGAAAAATTGTGACTGTAAATTCTTTGCTTTATTTTTAGCCCAGCCACCAAAACCAGTAAATATAAAGCCTTGCACTCCTAACCCATGTGGTGCAAACGCAATATGTCAAGAGCGAGATAACGCCGGCAGCTGCATGTGTCTTAACGGATACTTTGGGAACCCTTACGAAGGATGCAGACCAGAATGCCTTCTCAGTTCCGATTGCCCACAAAATCGTGTTTGCATCAACAATAAATGCCACGATCCATGCCCCGGATTATGTGGAACTAACGCAGAATGTCAAGTAATTAATCATGTTCCAAAATGTACCTGTTTGCCTGCATTTGTCGGAGATCCTTATAACCAATGCGTGTTGAAAGACGGTAAGCGTGTAAAGAAATGTAATTAAAACCACTATCAAGTTAACCAGAAATAATAATTGCAGAATTTCGTTTTACATATCAATGAATTCTTTTTTCAGTTAAACCGATAAATCCATGCCATCCGTCGCCATGTGGACCGTACAGTTCTTGTAGACCCGTAAATGAGCAAGCGTCGTGCACTTGCCTACCCGAATATTCGGGAATTCCGCCTAACTGCCAACCGGAGTGTATGACAAATTCAGAGTGCCCATTAAATAAGGCATGCGTTAGACAAAAATGCATTGACCCATGCCTTGGTACCTGTGGACATAATGCGGAATGTAGTGTGCATCGTCATAGTCCATATTGCACGTGCCTCAAAGGCCTTACAGGAGATCCATTTGTTCGATGCATAGAAGAAGACCGAAATCCTCAAATACTATCTACACCATGTGAACCTAATCCTTGCGGTCCTTTCGCTACATGTAGAGACTTTAACGGAGAAGCAATGTGCAATTGTAAGCCGGGCTACCAGGGAGCTCCACCGCGATGTGCACCAGAATGTTCTATTAATGAAGACTGTCTTAATAACAGAGCGTGTGTCCGAGAAAAATGTGTTGATCCATGTAGGGGCTCTTGCGGCGCTAACACAGATTGCCGCGCAATGAATCATCTCGCCATTTGTACATGTTTATCTGGTTTCCATGGTGACCCCTTCGTTGGCTGTAATATTATCAGAGGTAAAATGTGCTAAAAACTAAAAATAAAGTTTATCGTGTAAATACGCTTTAACTGTATTAGACGTTAACTTTGAATATATAGAATAATCGAAGGTATTTTTTTTTTTCAGAAAACGTACCTCCATTATACGAAGACCCGTGTGCATATAATCCATGTGGAATCAATGCAAGATGTGATAATGGAACTTGTTCTTGCATACCTGGCTATCACGGCAACGCTTACGTTGAATGTCGACCCGAATGTACCCACGACCACGACTGTCAGAAACAATTAGCTTGCATCAACTACAAATGTATCAACCCTTGCAAGGATGCGTGCGGTATAAATGCAGTGTGTAATGTATACAATCACATAGCTATTTGTGAATGTCCAGCGCCACTTAAAGGAGATCCATTCATAACATGTCAACAAATTCGAGGTAAGAAACCTAGGACTAAACTCTATATACTAAACTCTCTACCTCTCAACCTACCTCAGCCTAATAAATGTTATTTTCTTTTCTTGTTAAATCTCTTTGTTATGGATGTTTTAAATTAAAGAATTCCATTACATGGAGAATTATTAAGATATTTGGTATACTCTCGCCATGCTTCGACTGCATATTAATGTTTATCACGTTTGTTTCGTAGAACCGATCATAACCGATCCTTGTACACCAAATCCGTGCGGGCCGAATACAATATGTCGAGGTGACGGTACGGTGGCGCATTGCTCATGCCGGCCGGCGATGCTCGCGGAGCCGCCGAGCTGCCGGCCGGAGTGCCGCGCCCACGCCGACTGCCCGCCCGACCGCGCCTGCCGCAATAACAAGTGCCGGGACCCTTGCCCCGGCACGTGCGGCAGCTTCGCAGAGTGCCGCACGAGATTACACTCACCCATTTGCACGTGTCCAAGTGGCTTCTCCGGAGATCCATTTGTGCGTTGCAGACCAGGTAAATAATTTTTTTTGCCGTTTTATTAATTATCTTAATTAAATAAAGTGCGTTTTGTTTACTCGCAGTTATACATATGTACGTAACACAATAGATCTGTTTTATTTTTAATATAATAGTTTTACAGTCATGACAGATTTTTTAACTATTATCTTATTGTACGACTTTTATGAGGTAATTATATTATTTTTATACTTTACTTAGGTATATATAATGCAACCATTTATGATACAGTCGAAAATATCCTGATATAATCAATTCTCCTATCTGGCTCCTATTCTTTATTCATTAAATAACTTTTTCTCATTTATCAGAGCTCGAATCCGAATCCAAGAACAAGTCCCCGTGTCCGGATTGTGGATTAAACGCAGACTGCATTGATGGGAATTGTCGTTGCCGAGCCGGCTTCTTTGGAGTGCCTCCCTTCTGTCGCTATGAGTGTCAAAGTTCCAGTGACTGTGACTGGAAACAAATGTGTCTAAACCGACGCTGCGTGGACCCTTGTCCGGGGGCTTGCGGCCAGGGCGCGCGGTGCACGCCCGTCGCCCACGAACCGCGCTGCGACTGTCCCGCGGATACTTCCGGAAACCCTCTTATACAATGTCGACCCATCGATACCATTCGTAAGATAGACACAAGGAAGATTGCTTATGTTAAACGTATACGTTTCGAAAGTGTATTCGTCGCGTCTTTCAAATTTAATTATTCCCGATACGAGTGTGCGACCTTCTTTTCGCTTTTAAAACTTAGGCATGGGTTTTACTGGCGAAAATAAGCTAACCATTCGTTTCTGAACCGTGATAAAATCAAACGCTTATGGAAAAGCGCTTCATATACTTGCTACAACAACGAGACCGCTATGAAATGTTTTATTGATGAAAAACGAAATGTTTTACAGCAAAACCACCGCCCAACGATCCGTGCAGTCCTTCCCCTTGCGGGCCCGGCGCGGTGTGTCGCACGCGCGGCGCGAGCGCGGCCTGCGAGTGCGAGCCGGGGTTGCGCGGCGACCCGTACACGGGATGTCGCCCGGAGTGTGTGGCGGATTCGGACTGTTCCCCGACAAGAGCCTGCATGCGCTCCCACTGCCGCGATCCCTGCCAAGGCACGTGTGGAGTTGGAGCCGAGTGCGAGACCGTCAACCACATACCGCTGTGCTCGTGTCCGGCGGGAACGCGAGGAAACGCCTTCGAGAGATGCGAAGTTATCGCCTCAGGTAAGAGCAGTTACGAGCACACATGTTTTATTCATCATAGAATTAATAGAATCGTTTTCTACATAATATTGAGAAGCAAATCGTCAATACAAATGATTCTAGCACGTTGAATACGTACGTAGAATTGCAAGATTACAAGATACACTTGTAGTGTACGTACGATACGTAATTATACCAAATCTAAATATTCGACAAATATGACAATAACAAATATTGGCTTCAAACTGACCTATTAGAAGGTATTAGTTGGTTCTTTATGAAGTAACATTCGTGATTATACAGACAATGTATGTATGTACAAGTGTATAGTATTCAATAAAACCAATATTTCTGTATAATAGAAAATTAATTTACTAATTTTGAAGAACATTAGAATCGTAAAATAATATGCGAGCTATCTTTTACTGATTTGTAATTCATAAGTCTCCGAAACCAGCGTGTATGCATGAAGAGACTGATGGATGTGGATGAAATACGATAGGTTTGTAGGAACTAAGATATTTGGCACTCGGTACGCCCTGCCTACCCCGGGACCTGGCGTGATGGTTATCCTATGCTAATTGAGGGTAATGTTGCAGCGCCACCGTGTACGCCGTCCCCGTGCGGTCCGGGCGCCGTGTGCAGCGTGGTGGGTGAGCAGGCCGTGTGCTCGTGCCCGGCCGGCACCAGCGGCGACGCGCGCTCGGCCGGCTGCCGCCCGGAGTGCGTCGTCAGCTCGGAGTGCCCGCGCGACCGCGCCTGCGTGCGCAACAAGTGCGTGGACCCATGTCTCGGCGCCTGCGGAAACAGCGCCGTGTGCCGTGTCTTCGACCATGCACCTATCTGCTCGTGCCCGCCCGCTACTACTGGTGATCCGTTCCTGGATTGTAGGCCGAGAGGTAAATCGATTTAACTAATACATCAACCTGTTACAAGATAACATTAAATCGCTCCTACTGCCCACGTACACCAATGTGAGCTTAGTCGATCAAAACGATTCTCAATTTTCCAGAAATACCACCAACTTCACCGTCCGTTTTTGATCCTTGTGATCCTAATCCGTGCGGACCTCACGGAACCTGTCGAGACGGCTTCTGCACGTACCCCGAATGTATAGTTAACGACGACTGTCCCGGAGATCGAGCGTGTATAAATCGTAAATGTTCCGATCCATGCATCAACGCATGCGGCATCAACGCAATTTGCACGGGCGTCCGGCATAACGCTGTATGTTCGTGCCCAGTCGGATACACGGGCTACTCGTTCGTTCGCTGCGATCGCATAACCGTCGCTACCCCGGCGCCGCCGGTGCCCGAGTGCGAGAGAGACGAACAGTGTGCAGACAACGCAGCGTGTATCGACGCACGATGTTCGCCCGTGTGCGGCCCTACGAACTGTGGCTTGAACGCTAGATGTATAGGCAAGCAACACCGAGCACTATGCGCTTGTCTGCCCAGCTACGAAGGAAACGCCTACACGGCTTGTTATTCGGGTAAATATCACTACGATATCTTGAAACATTTCCGTAATCCTACCTTTTGCCACAATATATAATCGTGACAGGGCATTATATATATTTTTGTGTTCCAGTTCAATGTCGAAGTAACAACGATTGCCCCGATGATGAAAGTTGTGAGAGTGGATCATGCGTCAAGGTGTGCTCGCGAATACGTTGTGGAAGCGAGGCGCACTGCGTCGCTCGGGGACACGTGGCGTCGTGCGAGTGCGACGCGGGCGCGCGCGGCAACCCGTGGACGGCGTGTCGCAGGGACGAGTGTACGAGGGACGAGGATTGCCCCGCGTGGTTGGCGTGCAGAGGAAACACTTGCCAAAACCCGTGTCCCGGAGCCTGTGCTCAGGATGCTCTCTGTTCTGTCGTTCGTCACGCTCCGTCCTGCGAATGTCCCCGCGGAACTCAAGGCAACCCGAAAATTGAATGTCGACCAGGTATACTCATATATATATTTCTTTCGTGAAAGAATTGTTACTTAGCAGGTATGTTAAAATGTTATATATATATTTATTATTGTAGTTTTAGAAGCAGTAGAATGTGAAAGTGACGCAGAATGTGGGCCTGACAAGGCCTGTTTGCAAGGAAACTGTAGAAACCCATGCGAAAAGACATCGTGCGGTATACGGGCAACGTGCCGCGTTGCTAATACATTGCCATTCCGCACACTCGTATGCGAATGCCCTGCACCTTTAACTGGTGACGCTTCTGTACAATGCAATCCTAGTAAGTATGATAACTCTTCACTTTGGAAAACATATCTCGCTACATTAAAGACATGACAATATGGTTAATAAATATTTAAAGAGTTCCTTTTCAGTTAACTTAGTCGTCGTTATTTATAACCCTTATGTTATTTATACAAGACAGCTGGTCTATTAAAGAAAGTTGTTACAGCAGAATCACAACAGACCAAAAATTGGTTAAGTACTAGAAGTAAGAATTAATGTTTTTATATCACACGAACGAATTGTATATACACCTCAGACATGTAAATAGAAAAATCGAACGCCATATCTTGGTTTTGTAAAGTTGTATGTAATCTTGGTTGGGAACTTAATTTGTTTTACTCACAAAAAAATGTTGTGTTTAGTATTTTGAAAAAATTTGGGCCTTAAAAAAAGTTTAGGTGTATAAATCACAATGCGTGTTAATTTTTTGACACTCGAAGAATGAGTGAAGTGCACATTGACATAACTTTGTAGTATTGAATCAGTCTAATTATGTTGCATTACAATTTTAGAAAATAATATACGTAGGTACTTATATGAACATTTTAAGTTATGATATGAAATTGCTATGTCAAGATTGTCATTAAATACGTGTCGAATTTACTCAACCACTCCGAAAATACACACGTATTGTTCTGGGAAAATTGGACAAATTTCGAATCTAAAGGCCTTTATCATGAGCTCCCCAGTTGCAGACCGATAGCGGCGGAGACGTATTATTAGTTAATCACTATGAATCACGGAATCTTTAGTAATAAAAAAATGTTTGACATTTTTATCTACAACTGTACAACGTTGCCGAGGTGGAGGAGTAATATTAATAAAAACCCTGCGATTACCAGAAGGCCAATGCAGTTCGGACAGCGAGTGCGGCGACGAGGAGCGCTGTCTGGACGGTCGCTGCGCGCCGGTGTGCGCGGAGCGAGCGTGCGGCGTGGGCGCCGAGTGCCGCGCGGCCGCGCACCGCGCCCTCTGCACCTGCATAGCCCCGCTGCAGGGCAACCCCAACGTTGCTTGTACACCCGGTGAGTATGCTATAAAACAATTGCCAACTACTATATTTGTCGCCTTTATTATAAAATGATATTAACTTGGCTATTTGAAAACGACTCGTAATTCCAAAGATCGTCTCCATTATTTATTGACTAGTATTCATGTAGTGCCTTCGTTTTCAATATATTATAAAATGCAATCAGATCTTTCTTTGAATGTTAACCGTATATAGTCCTGTTCCAATATTCTGATAGCAAGATATCTCAGACAAGCACACACTACGAACATATAGATATACAAAAGTTCGTATTGGTATATATATTAACAATAACCTGTAATAAAATAAGTAGAGAAATAATTATTTGTCTATAGTTTCGGATGGGGCAATGTGTTTGTCCGACGCGGAGTGCGGTTCGGCGGAGGCGTGCGTGGCGCGGCGCTGCGTGTCGGCGTGCGCGGGCGCGTGCGGCGCGGGCGCGCTGTGCGAGGCGGCCGCCCACCG
>DWQT01000201.1:0-26724 GCA_018244895.1 Myscelus amystis hages | reverse complement strand
CAATTAATATTAAATCTTTATTATTTTTTACTTTTTAGTTTCGAAGTCGGTTTTTCATAACGTAGTTATTTTTATTCTGTTTATTATACTTGTAGTTAAATGAAACTTGATCAGAATTTCCCTTTATAAAACTGAATGAAAACTCATTGGTTACTGAAATATTACGATCACGCACTTGATTAATAAATCAATGCATTTATTGCTATTGGGGAATTTGGATTCGGGTATTTTGACTTCCCTATCGGCCAGTAAAATTATTTACTATTTAACGCCATATTAGTCAGATGATAAAATAATTAAAATCATATTTCACTTATAAAAAATATTCATAATAAAATTTTATTTAAAGTAGATAAACGTTTCAATTGTCCTTCAAAGATTCAATTAAATTGGTAAATGTCATTTAAAGATAGACACGAATTACCTTACCATTCTTTTACAAGACGCAACCGGCACCGTTGGTGAACAATAAGAGGAAGGAAGTGCTAGGAAATTATCTTGTACACTACTAATTGTCAGGTTGTCCACACTGGCAAGGTCGCGTCCAGCGTCAGTAAGCGTTTCACAATGTAAATCTTTCAATAGCAAACTTATGAATGACAATGACTACTATTATTTAAATGTATTTATGTACAAACCGGGATAATAGATCATTTATTTATATTAGCTGTAACCGACAACTTGTTCATTAAGCAATTACAATAAGAATGGATTTATGGAATGAAAGCATTTCCTCACGTTTCAATTTTGACAGCTGTAAAAGTATATGTGTCAAACGTGCAAATTTAGCGGGAAAATCTTGTGAGCGGTTCCATATCAAGATAATCTTGCGTTTTTACAATATTTGTATCGCACATTCCAACTCAGAATTCCAATATATGAAACACGTTCACAAGACACCATCGGGCTTGTTATTTCCAAAATATGTCTTTGTTTCGAAAACTAAAAGTAGGAATACTATGATTGCCGTAGGTTAAATACATACTTATAAAATGTGTCGCGCCGCGCAGCAAACACGTAAAATGCATCTATTTTTTCATTAAAAATGCAGTCAGCCATAATGATAGTCGTATGTGCGAACGTGAATTATGTCAGTTGATACTTCAATTATACAATTATGTGTTCCTTCGTATTAGCAGTAATCATAATATGGAACGTCTTTATAAAGGATCCTATTAAAGGTACTTTGCCTTTTTGTAGGATTCCATGAATTTTCATAGTCTGCTTAGTCCCACGCGAAATACGCGTGACAATATTCTGTAAAATATAGCTCCCACACCACAATACTGCGCAAACAATTTATGCAAATCGCATACGTCATGCTGTAAAAATGTAATTTTGTTTCAGACAAATGATTGGTTCCGTGCAATGTCTACGCTTACAGTCATAATAAAACCAGTAAAACTAGTGGTCTTTGAACTATTTACACTTAATATAACCACGAAACGTTCAATAATATTTTTTTTATTATTGTATTAATTTTAAAGATATAACGAACTTTCCCGACATAAAGTTAGATCATTATCATATTAAACGCTTTAGTCGAAGATATGATTACATAACTGACTGCTGGGCTTTAGAAGTAGAACCCACGACCCTTCGTTCAGTCACGACCACTAGCAAATAGCACGCAAAGTCAGTAATTTTTGAAAAGATTTCGTTGTTATTTAGAATAAGATTACACACGCCGTGGCACCCTATAATTGTGGGTACACTAATAACTTTAATGTAATGGCAATATTATTATACATACATACATAACCATCACGCCAGGTCCCTAGCGGGGTAGGCAGGGCGCACCGCGCGCCAAATATCTCTGTCCTTACACACCTGTCGTGCTTCATCCAGACATAATATTATTTTAAGCTTTAAATTCTCTGTGACCTCTGTTCGGTGCCCTTAAGCAAACATATTACAAACGAATATTAAAGTTGACATTCCTATTTGTTCCAGACGTATTGCATAGACGCGCAAGTTCCCGACTCTGCGTGCACGGCTACGTCGTATCTCGGCGGCGTGAAGACCAAGTACGGAGTGATAGGGCTCGATGGCAACGTGACCAGAGGCTCCTGTTATTCGCAGCTGTACCAGAACAACTGGGCGACCAGCATTGGCGAGTGGGCCCTGGATAATGGACTGGATGTTGGTTAGTTTTTGTAACATCGCTGTAATTAAAGAGAACACCATAGCTTGGAGTTTACCGTGTCTTTTAAGGTGGTAGAACCCTCTGTGGTTCGACTCCGCCGGCACACACCCATTTCTTCCTCATAACAGCAGTGTTAAGCGCTGCTGTGTTCTGGTTTGAAGGGTGTGGGAGATATACTTTTTCGAGGCATTCCAGCTTAGTCCTTAGGGGTAGAGACGCGTCTGTGGTCGACTTGAGATAGGAATCTAATCTTATTGGGGTCGATTACAAATGTCCATGGGCGGCAGTAGCCACTTACCATCAGGTGGACTGCAAGCTCGTCTTCTACTTCCATATTAAAAAAAAAAAAAAAAGTTGCGAGCATTACATTAAAATTCTACCAGCCTCTTGGACTTGTGGTTACTGATGCTGACTGCAAAGCCAACGCTCGTGGAGTCAATTCCCGTGCAAGTAGAAACATTTCTGTGATGAGCACAATTTGTCTGTCTGCGTGGATGTAATAAAAATATCTATATAAGGATTATATCATATGTATGTGTATCAGTTATCTGCTTACTATTTCTTAGGGTGAGCTACTCGTATAATCCGACTAGACGGATAAATGGGACGAGACCCTAAATCTAACCACTGCCGTAAACGGACTTGGGTGTAACGTTATCTCTGGTAATGAAGTAATATCTTTAGCACTATTCATAATATTTATTGCCTTCTACATAAATACGTTAAGTTAAGGAAACTGATAGCTTAAACTATACGTGGCGCGACATTGTAAATTTTAGTTTCATAATTCGTTAAACAGGAATAACAGTAAATTACGTTTGTTTTCAGGTTTAACTGTAAAACTTAATTCGTTGTGTTGTATATTCCAAATATTAAGTCAAGAAGGCATTAGGCTGCCTTTTTATAATATTAGATAACTACATAATATAAAGACATTGAATAAAAGATACGGTAATTTTTTTCTATTGTTAAATAAACTAATTCTGCATTGGTATCTTTTTATTTGAGATTCACGCACATAAGTACTATAACTTTGTCTATGCTAATATTTTTTTTATTTAGCGCTTGCCCTTGACGCTATCCCACCTGATGGAAAGCGGGATCTATGGATCTATGAAATCTATGGATCTGCAATCATATTATGAAAATCCTTTATGATTAGTGTACTTATGTAACTGTTCGTTTTTTAATCACGTTGTTCTGGAACAATTTCGATCTACTTAACAGTGATTAGATCGTTATTTTAATTAAAGATCCAAGTACGGGTATTCATATGTATGTGTTACATTGTATTGAACAGACTGTACGGTACAATATATTGGATGTACATTCCAAACCACCCAGTACTATGTACATTTAACATATGTAAACAACAACATATAGGTAATAATGTGCGTGTTGCCGTGTTAAAAAACCGGTAACTTTCAGCAATTTCACGGGGCTTTTTGACAGTTCCTACCGGCGCGTTGTCACCGAATTGGTGAAACACGTAGTTGCCTGAAAATGCCATTGACAGGTGACTGACGTCGGAAAAAAATGCGGATGTATCTGATAGCCTTCCTGGAACTCTGTTGGAACGCAGTGAGATCAGACACTGTGGACCTTATTATTATTATTATTATATACTCTATATGTATGAGATACCACCTAACATAGAAAGTTATTAGCAAATGTTGTAGAGTCATTATAAACGATCGGTGGCGTGTTCAAATGTTATATCGAAGATGGCCTGCGGAAGATGATATGACAGCGGTGGCTCCAAGGGATGCTTCACACAAGGTCGCAGCAAGGCCGGAACGGTGCGTCGACCCTACGCAGCGAGCAATGACCTACAGCTACACCGCGCTTTGCTTCACTAACTCTATGTAGAGCACGAAAAAACATGAACTAGCCAATCTGTCCTGTTATGATATAATAAAGATATTGTCATATTACGCATATGCAATAACATAGAGTTTTATCTAAGGTCAAACTGTCACATGCAATCGTGATTCTGTTTGCCGGCGAGTTTCTTAGTAAATTTAACAATAAAATAAATACGTTAACTAATAAATTGCACAAAATATTTTTAATTATTTCGACCGAGAGTTTTATAACAGTAACAGTTATAAGTATAATAGTTATTTAGTTTAAGAGGCTTCAAGTCACCTCGCAAAGTTGTCTTGTTATAGCAATATTATGGAATAAATTTAACGAGAGTAAAAGGCCGCGTGGTTTTAATCTTTCTGTGCACTGTACTGCAACTTTTTAAAGCCAGAGTTTAATAGAATTTGTCTCGCAGTTTATGGTTTAATTTCATATATTATGGCTCATATTTGAATCTTAAATGACACCGTAAATAACGAAACAGTATGTCCCTGATGAAACAAGTTGGTTATATTGTGATATTAAACATCCTCTATCCGGTCGAAAAAAATATTTGCGCAACTTTCAATTCTTAATAATTGTGTCATACTTAGAGATAGTGAATGTTGAAGATCAAGGATCAATATTTATTGGTTCACAGAACTGCGGCTGTACCTACTTCATCAAAACATATTTATTTTTACAAAAATGACTCACTCGGAAAAATTCAATTTCACGCAAAACTCAGTAATAAATCGAACGGATTATTTTATACTCTCTCATTTTATAATATACATCCCTATTTACCTACATATGCATGTTTTTTATGCAAAGGCATAGGTATACACTATGATTTTATGAAACAAACGATACTTACCACAGTTTGACGAACTTTCAGAAGATCCTCAATAAGTGCAACGTTATCAACCGCATTGCACCTTGACCGATGCGGAGATGTGGTAAAACCGCGCATCAAATAAAAGAATTAATAAATTAAATTAAATTAAAACCGCGCATCAAATAAAAGAACGGTAAATACGCATTAACTTTGTTTTGAATAGATATGAAAGCGTTTTTAGCTGCGTAGGTACTTCTGTTATAATGAGGTATATAACTTCTGTTATAATGAGGGCCCAAGCGATATCAACTGAACCTCAATGTATACCCACAAGTTCTGTTACGAAATAAAATTCATACACGGTTTTACGATCTTCCACAGATCGGAATAAGTTTTTTTTTGGCATTACAACGTTTTTTTGTTACTCACGCTCACGACCGCCAATTAAAGTAATTGTGCTCTATCAAAACATGATTAATTATAAATATCGAAGTCGATTTAAACGTCGGATTATGCTATTGTAAATACATAGCCATTGAAACGTATAAATGTTTAGATGTACCAAAGGTTGTTGGTTGTTTAACTGCACACGGAGAGCATCGCATGTACGAGTACGTCTGGATAATAATTTAGCTAATTATTATGAAAGGTTTAAGTATATAAGGATTTTTAACCACTTTTTGTTCTGTTAATGGACATAAGCTTCCTATCAAAAAAAAAAATGAAAAGAAATAATTAATTATTATTATAATTTATAATTATTGTAATTATAAAAATAATTTAAAATAGACTTGTGTTCAACTAAAACCTTACGAAAAGGTAAGTGATATGCAGTCTACGTTGTAGGATACTAGCCTAGAAAGCTATTCAGTCGTGTTCAGAATAATTCAAGTTATAGGTATCGGGGTAAATACATATATACCGGTATTTTTTTTAGAAGTGAGGTTTAAAACGGGTTTAAAGTAAAATATATTGAATATTATTATTCTCTATGAAAATCATGAAGTCATATAAAATGAATGTCATAATAATGTATATTTTTGCATTAACTACAATCAATATGCGTGTAATGTTTAAATGCAATGTTATGCGTCATGTTGATGATTGTACACGAGTCACGATTTATTTAATAAAATTAGGCACGGTATTTAGCATTCTTATTATTAAAATTTAATTTATAGAAATATACATATTTAAGTAGTTTATACGCGGAAGAATATACTAGCTTATCCGTAGCGGAATATTACAAATGATCTTTTGAATAACGTGCTTATTTATAGGAAACGTATTAATCCAAGTTCCGAATGAGTTGCCATCCATATGGACCTGAGCCGAATTATATCGCCTCGTATCAAAAGAGTACATTCGTTACAGCCAAACCTTTGTTACTGGTAAATAAAAGTATTTAAGTTCGTAAAAGATCTCAAAAAGAAATATTGCTGTTGCAATATGATGACAAGAGTAGCTAAAGTTTAAGTTTGCGATTGAAGTCAAGACGCCAAAAACGCGTTAATATTGTTGAAATGTAAAGAAATCGGAAACTTAATTACAAACACGGAAGCTTGTCATGAACACTACAGATCTGTTTTTAAAACAACTTTTGACTAGCAACATTTTTTACTGCAACACATTATCTGCATCCTATAAACTTCATAGAAATGCAAGCATGCAAGGGTTGTGTTGCGATTCTGCGTTGATAGGCGTTTATAATATAAATAGTTTTATCATTTAAATATAATAAATAACACTCTGTATAATACTATCTAGAATGTCCTAGTAATCATTTATATACCTAGCTAAATTATAATCAGCAAAGAGATCAACTGCATATTACTAACTACTGTTATGTTACCAAATTTTGTTTATTATATTGGCAAAAACATATCAAAGTATTCTCGAAGGATTAAAAAATTATGCGTTAGACTCATCATACATTCCTATTAATCGATGACATCATATTATTATATGAGGCACCGTTCATACACACAAAAACGATCTCTTCGGAAATCACTTTTGCACATGAGATGTATCTGTATAAAAAATATAAATTCTTAGATGAATCAATCAGATCTGTTTTTCTTTAACCACTATAGCAATGAAGCAATGTAACAATGTGTAATCTTCTAGTATTTTTTTGGGTGTTCAATACTTATAGAGGATTTTTTAATCACAACTTATAGAGGATTTGTTTGGTTTTAAACTAGTTAATATGATTATTATTGCTATTTTTTATAGGTTTATAGGTGGCTCATTTCTGTACCTATTCATATTGTTTTGTCCTATATATGCACTTTTTTTTTAAATCTGCTTTTAGGTAGAGATTGTAGCGCCTACGCATATTTAATAGCGGTAATATTATTTAATGTCATACTCTATTACGTAAACAGGAGTAGTAGAATGTAACGATGTAGAGCATCTACTATAATATTTTCAGATACTAGATAGATACTAGATATTTTCTATAATTTCAAGGCCAAGCAATTGCTCGTAACTAATTAGTCATCACAACAACTTTGTTAGTCAGTAATCTTGTCGTTGTGACAGCGAAGGTGGTAATTAGGTACCATTCTAGCAGAGTTAATGCGACCAAAGAATGTTATTAATTTGTCTGAGTGTGCTTTTTTTCATGATTTGATTACTGCATTATGTGGATGAAGAGAATTATGCAATTTTTATTATCGATTTTTTTCTGTGTTACACTGATGTGCTTGTACGATAATATTAGTAGAGCATCAGTAGATATTGCTTTTTTAATGGTTTTAACCAGAACTCTTCAGTGGTTAATGATAATCTGGGGATTAGTGCATGCGCCGCGCATAGCAGCTGATTTATATTAACGATTTTTATTTTCATATGCCGTTTATTGTTTTTCGTTAATACTTACAGTTACACCTTACCATTACACATTATCATCTGAGTTATATTAAACGTATATGTTATTATATTATACATGTATTATATTAAATTACAAATAAATGTAAGAATATAAAAAATATACAAAAAAATGTATGAAACTTATATTGTTTACAAATCAATAACTAATTATACATAATGTCGAATTCTATATAATATTTAAATTCATATAAATAATTTGATTAATATACATGTGGCATATGCCACAATGTTGATAATATTGTCTTAACAGTTTAATATGTGGACAATCATTGATAAAAATGATTTGCGATTAGAAATGTTTGGATGACTAACTACTTCAATGCACAAAGTAACCGATATCATTTTGAGTGAAATATATTTCACATTCACGTATAAATACTTATTTTATTATAACTTTACATTCTAAAAATAATTATGTTCATAATTCGCACATATAACTTCTCGCCGGTTATTAATTACAAAATAAAAAAATATTCCAGTTATATAATATGGAAAATTTTTAATATTTACGAGAATGTTCATCTGCATTAGGTTTAATATCCTTACAAAGTATATTTGGACACAAAGACCATATTGCGTTGTGTTGTTCCTTGCCTCAACGTGACTTGTTTAGACGTTTCCATGTTTTTTTTATTATCTGTTGTAACAAAAAGCTATCAATGGATAAATTATGTTTAACGCCGCGGTATCTTCTTTTATAGTCAATTGTTAGTGTGCTTCGTTCGCAATTATACTTGAGTTTAATTAACTTTAATTAATTGAAATCAATATAATAGTATTAACGATGTAGCCACATACAAAACGGGTGTGTACGTAGGAAGTACTACTTATTTGGTGTGTATAGGGTAAAGTTATACGAAATTATTAAGACAACATTCAATACAATAAACACATATTCATTTATAATATAATTTATTTATTGAATACATAAACATGCGTTTCAAAACATGAATGTGAAAAACTAGGCAAATTCTATTTAAGCCAGTCTCACGGCTATAAAAGGTCTAGTAATAATGTAAATGTCAAGTTTTTAATATTCCCGGGGTCATCTCGCAACCAATATACATAGATACTTAGAGAAGATATGCAGATACTTTTGATACTTCTTTACGTTAATATTTATGCCGTATTCAAAATGGGAAATCCATACATAGATCATTCATTTCAATATCATGTACATAGATACTTGACATTCAAAGAACTGCTGTCATAAAGATATCATCTTTGGTGTATAGCCAATGTCCTTAAAGCAACTCGCGAAGCTTTTCCATTTTATATTTTGTTAGTGCAACAGTATCGTTGTGGAGTGTTGTAAATAGCTGTGAAATTAAATCATCGTTACGTATGATATCATTGGTGGACACGTGATAAAGCATCTAATTCTGATATGTAAGTTTCATTTGCTTATGTTTTTAAATCAGACATGTTTGGATTTAAGTCGATTGTTTTACATTGTGCCAGTATCCTGTTAAATATCAAACAATGGATTGAATGCAACAAAACTGTGATTTTCCTAACATTACCAATAATAACAAATTTTACACACAAACGTGTGGGTTTTACCTCATTCAATGTTACTGATAGAGGAAAATAAAAATAAACAAATGTGAAAATTATTTATTTATTTGCTTAAAAATTAAAATAATTTTATAAGAACTACATATAATAATGGACATACGATAATTACGGTATTTTTTTCCGTTTGAACATAATAATTTGCGATATTAACTACAATACAACTATGACTTCAAGAAAAGAGCTTAAACCAATATATAGCGCTAAATAAACTTTCTTTTGAGTTTTAAACCGGAAATAATGGTAACTAATGCTTGTTTCGCTTTAATACTAAAATCACAACCAATTGTTCAAATATTAATTAACAAGATCACATATAATAAACGTTCGTTTATTAAATTTACGTGCGTACGTTAAAAGTTTAATATTCTTTTTGTTAGTATACGTGTTGTACACTTAGCTTCCGAGTGACTCGACGATGAGCTAATATTAATGTCTTGTTTACTCAATTATACTCTACATAGACTCAATTACATAGTAATTTTTTTCTGATAATACATGTTGATAACGAAACTTATAGAATCGCAACGTGTTCGCTTTATAAATATTCAGTTCTATCTTCATAATAACATAGCTCAGTCATCTGTAAACTCTACTATTTCCGTTTGCCGTACCTGCAAAAAAGAAGAATACGTTAATTGGAACTCTACATTAGTTTCGAAAGTATTGCAATTATGTTGCAAATTGTTGTAAAGCTTACCCGTACGAGTTAGAATGTGCTGTGGCGGTGGCCGTCGCGGTGGCGGTGGCGGTCGCGCCGCCACCGCCGTAGTTGCCGCCGCAACCGCCGCCGCATCCGCCGCCGTGTGCGGGACCGTAACCTCCTTGGTTGCCGTATCCTGAATTACCGAAATCCCCGCCACCCCCGTATCCGCCGCCGCCACCACCACCGCCGCCTCCGCCGCCGCCGCCGCCACCGCCTCCGCCGTAGCCGCCTCCGTAGCCGCCGCCAAAACCGCCGCCGTAACCCCCGCCGTTACCCCCGTGACCGTAACCCCCGCCGTTACCCCCGTGACCGTAACCGCCCCCGTAGTTACCACCGTAACCACCATGGTGCCCTGAAACAGAAGTACTAAATTAATAAAGGTATTTCTTATCTATGATTATTTGGAATTTTAGTATTCACATACAATTCGAAATTAAAATTAGATTTATTTAATTATTGACATTGTTTCGCTATTAGAATACATAAATGTAAAATAATATAGATGTGCGGAATAGCTAATTGGGATATTAAATATAAGTACATAAATGCCCTTTATGCATTCTTATCATTTATCAACTGTACCGACTACCTATAGTTATAACGACATGTAATACGATTTTACGTATATTGAATGCTATTGATTACGACAATACGTACCGTGGTCTTTCACGACTTTGACAACAATGGTCTTGGCGGGTTCTTGGTATCCGCCCCCGTAGCCGCCGCCGTGGCCGCCGTGACCGTACCCGCCGTCATACCCGCCGTTGTACCCGCCGCCGTAGCCGCCGCCCCCGCCGTACCCGCCGCCGCCGCCGAACCCGCCGCCGAACGAGAGCCCGCCACCGCCGCCGCCGAGCCCCAAGCCCAATAATTTCTTCAAATGTCGTTTCTGTCTGTTCAGTTGAACTGGCTGTTTCGGTTTTTGGTCCTCTAATTTCTGAAATAAATAATAACTTCAAGATCTTTTCCCACACAAAAACATGTCATAAATTTATAATACGGATATTTACCATATTTACACATTTTTGATATCCGACCTAAGTGCGTGTATAATTAGTAATTTTATTTTACCTGAACATAGATTGGTTGAGGGTTGACTCCCAGTGACTTGGCTTCGTGTTCGCGCGCGTTCGCGGGTGCATTTTGCTGAGCGAGCAACACTAGGATGGGGAACTGGCGGGATCGGTCGGCGCCGTGCGTCCTTGACCCCCTGGGGGGCGCGAGCACCGGCGCGACCAGCACGATCCTCTCCCCACCCTCTATGGTATTGTCCCCGACGGACGCGAGGGCGACTCCCGCCAACGCGAAAACGCACACCACACCACTGACCCTCATCGTGATCACTGCCGCGGGACTCATTGTGCGAACTTATTTATACGTCAGTTTTTCTTCTACGCGCCTCGCTACGTCATCGATAGCCTGCCACTCTGATAAACCTCGCAGGTTATCCAGTCACACTTCACATTCTCACGGTGACGATGTCGTGTGGACAGATGAATACATCTTACGTTATGAGGTACTAGTGTCATTGCGGGGAGTTATTAATTTCATGCATTCATAGACATTGTTCGTCGAATAAAAAACGTACAACTGAACGTGACTGTACACGCCCAGCGATTTGCGAAGTCTGTGCACGTATGCTACATCTGGTTATTCCCTTAAACCGGATATTCGTCGCGTTTTGTTTGGATAGTTCAACATATTCAGACCAGTAACAAGAGGCATTTTTGTTTCGTTTTACGGGCGATAACAAACATGCATTTCGTTTATTTAAGGCGTTGCGGCTAGCTCGTGTTTTACACGTAGTTATTTTTTAAACCAGTTCGCAACTTGTGTTTGGTGATTGACCCTACATACATATATGTTTTAACTTTTCTTCGTAAATATTTTATAACATTTACTTTGTTATCAGATAATTACCTAACATGTTGTAAGCATCCGCATTACATGTTTGCGTCTTCTTATATTTGCATAATATAATAAATTAAAGCGTCTGTGGTTTCTACAGCTCGTCCAACTATAATATTATAATTGCTAAGTTTTTGTTAGTATACAAATAAAAGCTGAGGGGAAATCCAGTTGCTTTATGGCATTATTAATATAACCGTAAATATTAATTTAATATATACCTACAAATAAAATCTTATTTGGTAATCTTAAAATATAATTTACTTAAATTAAAGCTACGTGCCAGGTTCGAACCCCAGATCTATTGGTTCATCAAACCCACGATGTGTGACTGGCAGATTAATACTACTAGGTTTTAAGCTCATGCTGCGTCGCTTATGGGCGCATAGATTCTTCAGACATGAGCTCACCTCGCAACTGAAATCATGGTAAGTTTAAGAATATCTCCGCTGCCCTTCCACCTTCTCTTTAAAGACTGACGCCATCCGCACAAAATCTCTCAAGAGCTCCTGCCCGTCAGATGGTCGAGTGTGTAGGCGCGCGTGTAGGTAACAATGTGAAGATTGAAATCTAATCCTGATTTTTACTACAAAGAGTCTATACGTTTTTGTAATTCTTACCTGAAATCAAAACTTAGTTTTAAACAACAAAGCAATTAGAAAAAGTTCTAGTTTTGTTGTAGGTTTTTGTTAATAAATGCATTTATGAATAGAGTATTTTCTTCTTTTCTATTGCACCGTTTGTAAACGAAGCGGCGTTCTTTAGGATAGCGTCAGTCGAATAACAAAATGGCGGACAAAAACGTTACATTTTCAAATGACATAAGCGAAGAAAAACTTATTTATAGCGGTGTTATAAAGCCTTCTGGAAGTTTTTACGGGTTTTTATTAGAATTCATATCGGTTATTCCTCTGTTATGTAAACTAAAATGTATAATACATCTTCTATATTGGGTATTCCCCGTACTGTTTCATGTAAATATAGGGTATGGCATAATGATATTCAATTAACGATGGTACGAGTATGTAAGAGAATTTCCGCTAAGCCAATTTTCTGTTTATAACCCATGGTATTTCCAGTGTGCCTAGAGATTGAATTTAAAAAAAAATTACATTTATCGCGGTTAGGTTAGGTTAGGAAACTTTCCATGCATTCGTAAAAAAAAGTATCAGACAGCAGAAATCGGATTTAAAGTTGATGGAATTACCATTGGCACTATGAACGTGAGAAATATAAATTTTTTTCAACAATACCTACCTACTTGTTTTTTTCCCGGTGGGTCACTGTTTGTTTAACTGCCCTCTTAGAGTTATTGTCAAAGATTCATTTTAATTATTTTCCATTATTTAGTACAGTAAACTTCAAGATGTTTTGGATTACGATGTGTATTAATACGACTTCCTGATTTGAGTCATAAACAACGCATAAGAAGCTTACTTAACACGATAATAATAGCGTAATATATAGTTCTTTGATTGGTTGCTTTGCGTTACTACAGTATATGTGTATTATTGTATTATTATGTTTTTCGTTTGTACATAATAAATTCATAGCTATACGAATGAAGACTAAGGATAGCCATTCTCCTTACGAAAGTTTAGACTTGTACGTGTGTAGAAACATATTGCGCAAATGTCTAGATTTGTTTAAAAAAATATAGACTTTCAATTTTGAACTTGTGTTTGTTTGCGTTTATTCGAACGTCTGTGGCGCGAAATGTTCATAGTTTTAGTAGATTTTTAGCACCGACTTCTGCACACGTGTTGTCAGCTTACATTGATGGTGTAACCAACAGGGCAATATTTAAACCATCTCATAATGCGAGGTATGGAGGACGAGAATAGTAAATCGCGCATTTTTAAACGTGTACTTCTTTTTCTGCCCTTTTCATAACATTTACATTCTGAATGCTCCGTGGGACCTCAAATTTCTGTCTACTGATCATCAACAAAAGTCCCCAAAAGAACCGGAAGGAGAAGATTTTACACGTATCATGAAAAATATTCACAAATATAGGTAGCAAATTAATCAATTACATATGTGTTACTAATCTATACCTGACTATGAGATATTCAGGGGTTTACCCGTACAAATTGTATGAGATCCGGTTGATTGTATCATTACTGTGATGCTCGTGGTCTATTCGTACATGTCACGAGTGACTCGCTAGCTTCGTTGGGCGTAAGCAATTTTCATGATTGCATTTTTATTAATCAATATTTTTGTGTGTACAGAATAAGGCCTTGAATGTGGAAACGAGTGAGGTAACGTGAAATTTAGGCGTCTTTATTTAAATTCATACGGGTTTAGTAAATTTAGACATAATATTTCAGGTATTTTATGAATGATTTTCATAAAAAGTGTATGGTTAAAAATATGTGCTTTTATGCAAAAAAATGTTATTGAAATCACCGATGTAAGATTAGAACTCGTGTGTTTTAAAACACATTATCCTTGTGCTAATTTATAATTATTGATCTGTACAAAATTTCATGGAATTGAGGAGAGGAAAAGTATCGTTACATTACGGTGTTGCTAATGATACCTTCAATCTTAGCTTTGACCGTTACTATATTACAATTTAAAAACACCAAGAATCATTCATAAAGTGAGTATCTATGTACTCGTAGTTCTTAGCCTATTTTACTTACGTCACTCTATTTTCCCGTTTAACTCGAAGCCAATTATGACGATAATTAAAACAATCAAGAGATCGATGATTACAATAGAATAATTAGTATGTTTAATGTAAAACAATTTGCATTAATTACCAAATCGGAAATCCATATGGGAACAATTATTATTTGTCATTATTCTTGATATGCACTAGTGATTAAATTGTTTTATAATTTTAATTAAATTTTCAACGAACTAAATTTCTATATCGTGTACATATGCGCGCAAAACAATCGTAATTCAGTGATATTCCTAACCGTTATAAAATATTGAAAATCGAAGCATATTTATTTTACAACTTGATTTGAATATGATAACATAACTGCATTAAGTATTTATTTCCTTATCTGTTTAATATGATATTAGACGTAAATTACAATTATTTATTAGTCGTCGGTGCATAACGACGAACGAGTTTATTAGGTTGCTCCGTCTGTGTTAGTATGTTATTAAGTTAGAGTTACGAAAAAGGATATACTACAATTAATAATAACGGCAACATAGTTACAAAAAAATATTTATTTACATATTATGTACCTATAATAAAACCTCATTTGGGTGGTTAGTGAACGTAAAATAGTCGGCCTATTTAAGTTGAATTAATTAGTATTGACTTATGATTTGTGCTCGTTCAGTCCAACGCTTCTCTGTTGAATTTTCCTTAATATTTATATAATTTTATTTCATTTTCCTCGTCATATTGATTCAGCCTTTGTAACTCGGTGTGATATTTTAAGCGAGATTGGCTTTTGGTCTTCTAATTTCTGAAAACGTTTATAAAAATTGATTATCATTATCGAATCAATCATACTATTGCATTACCTAAGTAAAATGATAAAAAGTATTCTCTAAACCTGAACTTAGGTAGAAATCTCTTTGGTTTTGATTTCTCCGTAATTTCACAGGTTCGGTATGGAGTTGTGTTTAGTTCAATCAATAAATGATCTACTTTACGAACAGGATAGACATAACTCCACGCTTGCAGCTTTTGCAGTGAATGATAATGAGTTTAGAATGCACGATGGCCATCACTTCACCTGTTCCTGTTAAAACCCTATACTTATAAATGACAACATACGTTGTATTAGTTCACATTACTTTGTAGTTATAAATAAATAGCACACTATTATAGCATTTCATGTGTTATCACATATTTTTATTCCAATAGGTATTTAAAAGCCTATTCCAAAACACATAATTTGCATTATTATGGATCAAACACGTATTTGAAATTACCTTAAGATATTTTTATTGTACCTCCTACTTTTAATTTCACAAAATTATAAAAAAGATCGTGATTCGTATATCGTTGATACTATTGGTCATCAACTCAAATATTGTTTGGTGACAATTTGAAGAAATTTCAAGTAATATACGAACAATCAAGGTTTTCAAAATACTACACTTACTTCAACATAAATCGGCATGGATTCCTCTTGGTTATCATGTCTGTCGACTGTTACAGTTGTGCTATCGTCTGTCGATAGCAGCATTAGTACCGGGAAATCTTTTGCAGTTTCCGTGAGCCTCGCTCGCGCCCCTTTAGCAGGAGCCAGCACCGGTGACACAAGGACCACGCGTTTATTCAGTACATCATCCACCGCCGACACAAAATGTACAAAAACTACAAAGTATAATAATAATCTCATCGTGGCTTTGTATAGTACTAACGGAAATGCGTCGGGACCTCCATTTATATCTTTGCTAAATGTTAATACCGTCACGTTTTCATATACCAGTATATAAGCCATCAGTTCCGAGTTTTGTAGCCTTTATTTTTTTATATGACGTAATTTCGATTGTCTGTACTTAAACGAGTGGAGTGGTTTCACCTGCATCTCGAGTACGCGAAGTTAGCGAGACAGGTTCGGTTAGTACGAACGCTTGAAAGGATAAAGCAGGTTTACGTGCGTAGAACTTTTTGTAGTATTTATCGAGTCGGTGTTGGGGGCAGTGTCCACAGGTTTTCCCCGGCGCGATTCTATTTTTATAACTCTACGTGAATTCTCAAATTAAAATTCCAACTAATTGAATATGAATTGAGCAAAACTATACATGACATTCCAAGGCGACGAAAAATCTTTATGAAACGTTCAAAGCATTGATATTAACAAAACATGAAAAAACGTGGTTAAAAAGTTATTGAAGTTATTAACTCAAGCATTTAATATGTATAAGATGTACAATGATTTATTTGTACAATCGATGTTATGTTTTGATCTTTATGATACGAGTACAATATGTACAATATTACGCCCGTGATATTGCGGAACTCATTCGTATTTCCGATGTTTTTCTCGTCCCTCTTATATACGGAGTGTTTTGGTGTGTGTCATTATTTCATCGCTTAAGTATTTATCACTCAACGTCGTTGCGTGATAAATTATGCATATTATACCCAAGTAGTGTTACTGTTTGACCTTACAAGTTTCTTAGCGCGGTAACAATATTACCAAATATTTTGGCGTAGACAATTTTGCACATCACAGATGAGATTCGTAAGAAAACAGATCTAAAGCTTATATTATTTGATAATAAAACAATGTACATACTGATAAAACGTATAATAGTGAAATATACAAAGATACTTTAACGGTTTTTACTGGTGACATGCAACCGTGTTTTTTTTATTACTATTGTTTAGTTAGGTATAATGTTTGATTATAGAATCGCATATGCTACGTAAACAGTAATTTATGAGGTAATTTATAATATTTTCTAATGTCATGTTAGTATTTAAGCATTATAGTAGACGGATGCGTTCAGATATATATACATTATGTATGTATTGAGTCGTTGGACGAGTGGTTAGTGAATATGGAGACTGGTTGCGGGGTTAACTCCACTCAACATAAATATTTGTTTGATGAGTTACTTCTGTTTGGTGTGAAATTATATGTGTAAGTACGAGTATGTATTTATAACGTTTTAGTAGAATATTAACTGTCTGATCATCATAGTTAAACGCAACTTGGTTCGGATCAGATAACCGCGTGTAAAGATATCTTAAGGCGTTTTGTTTCTATTAACATATAAGATATAGATATGCCAGATACGTATAGATATGTATGTTAAACAAAAATGGCCGTTCAATTAAAATTTGGATTCAAGGTCAAATGTTTAATCGAACGTTTCAATATTTATTTAACGTGACAGTCGGTTGTCTGTTAAATACAACGGAATAATAGGTATCTGTTTTCAAATTACGAAAACTTAAACTTTGGCTACTAACTGACTTAATAGAGAGAGGCGCTTAATCGCGCGATATACCGCCAAAACAATTTTAGCTTGAAACTTGGCTACTCATTATGTCGTTACATACGAGCCTGCGAGTTTGAGCGGCTTAGCCGGTTTGTGCGTGGGGAATCCTGGGCTCCGCGCAAAGTTACATACGACATTAACTACGCCGCGTACACAAGAATATGATATACATATGTCGTTGTTGAGCGTTATGACGTGAAATTTAATAACGAACGCTTTGCATAGTATTAGGTCAAGTGTTAAATGAACATATTCGACCACGAATGGATAAATGTGTGTAAAATGATAGATTTCGAATAAACTTAGAAGTAAATTATTGTAAATATTCGACCAGATTACATATTTGTATAAAAATACAACAAACATTAGAATTACTCTTAATTTAATTGGAATTTTCTATAATATCGATACTAATCAGTAATATGGCACGTTAGCTGCTAATACAGGTACGCGTATGTTGTTTAAGAAGAAGTTCAGATGAAAATTAACGATTTGCTGGTAGAAATTATTTGGAGAATGTCGCAGACTGCTCCATCTGAAAGAAAGATACAATAATTAGAAATGTTGAGGAAATAACATTTGAAAGAAAACACAAATAGGGTGGAATGCGTAGGCTTTTCATGATGTATCTATTTGCACAGCAGCGATCAAACTGCTTGTGCACTTTAAAGGTTTCATGCATTCCTTTGACTAGACAAGTTCTAAATTAGTCCTCAGTCGCATACATCTACATATGTCTGACCCCAGTTTAAACTTACGTACAGTTTGAAGTTCATTGAAATCTATGACCTCTTAACATTTAATCTATGACGTACGTAATGAATTCTTATATACGATATTACGAAACGAATTACATAATACTACCGGTGCAAGACTCCGTAACAGTTAATATTTGTAGGATTAATATAGTTAATAAAATATAGTATGTTATACGGCTCACTTTGATGTGTCAGGTGTAAAAAAGTGTGGTTTTAATTCATTTTCTTTGAAATGTAAAACGGGATGCTGAACGACGGTCGGCTTTTCTTCTTCATAGTAGACACAGACACAAGGGTTTTCTACATTTTGGTCTTTTGGATTGGTTACTTCAGTAGACGACACCCTGTTTAGTTCTAGTGGATCTAAATTCGGAGTGCCCACATCTGGCGTTACTGATGGAGAACTCTCTTTGAAACTATGAGACGGTTCGATGAAGGTTCCAGTAGAGGGTGCCAGGTCGGGTGTCTCATTGTTTACCAACGGTATAGTTACCGGTTTCGTTTCTAACACTGGCGATGCGTCTAAAACTGGTGTTGGTTGCATGAAGTCGGCTTCAACAATTTGTGTTGTCATCTGCGGCCCTACAGGTAAGTAACTTAGCATAGGGTTGGCCGCATCGGTAACAAACTCCTTAGGCACGTGGACTACTGGGGTTGGGCTTAATAAATTAACTCCCAGCCCTATCTCTATTGGGTTTGTTGTCAGCTGGTTGCTTATTGGTGCTTTCTCTATTGCCAACGGAACTGCTGTCCCTGTCGTTTCGAATCCTGTCAGCACCGGCGTAGGCTTCACCAGACCGCCCCCATTTGGTTCCGCCGCGATGGTTGTTGTCGAATAATTCGCGTCTAAATCCTTATTAAATTTCAACGGATTCGATGGATCGGTACTCATTATAATCGACTGTCCTTTTATTAGTGGCGTTGGCCTCACGAATTCGAAACCCGTTGTATCACTTTTCACGCACGCAACGAAGCACAAAAATAACAGTACGTTGTGTTGTAACATTGCGATTGATTGATAGTTTTAGTACAATTTATTAAAAGCACAAAAGCACCGCGCGACCGACCGAACTGGTATGCTCAACTATATGCGCTCAAGTAACGTCGCCACACTGGGGATGTAAGATGAATTTCCTTTCGACTGTCTACTGTGCGTGTAATTTAAAAAAAGAAACAAAAAAACAAGCTAATACGCCTGAGGTTAATCCAAATGTGAGAATGAATTCTACATTTTGCGAGTAAGGCTACGCGGCCGCCTGACCAAGGTAATGTTGAAAAACTCGACGTTGGGACATACCTAATGATTCACAAATATATACAAGCTATAGATATCATACATGCCTGCGACCTGTGCGATAGTGCTATCTGAGCGTGGTCGAATACGATAAAATGCAGTCAAACGACTCTATGTAGAGATGAACCTTCAGCGAACCATGAACACAAGTTATTTATGGTTTTAAGGTTATTTTATTTAATATTTTAATAACTAATACGTGTCCAAGTAAATAAAAATACATGCGTTTTTAGAATTCCTTATAAAAAGAATATTAGTGATTGCTTCTAGTTTAGATCAGGATTGCGTCTTTGTTATATCTGAATATATTATAAATGACCCGTAGTTGATTTAGTGCAATGATAATTATACGTGGGAACATGCTGCAAAAAATGTATCAAGCATTTGTGTAATGTTTTGTAGAATACGCAACGTATTTGCAAAAACATGACGTACATGAAAGCTATTGCCCTTGAGAAATTTCATTGCTTACCAGCCTCCGCAGTTTATCACACAGCCATATTACCACTTATTCTACCAATAGTCAAAATTGAAAAAACTCATTCGTAAATATATAAAGTAATTACGATTAAAGAAGGTGTCATATATAAGTATATTGATCTCGTTTATTCGTTATTATTATTATGATAAAATGTCGTTTTATTCACTGACTGGTTAAATTACAATTCATTCTTAGAACGAATATGCCATTTTCGTATAATAAATAACATCTCGCAATATTTTATGAAGATTACTCAAATAATGTTTCAAGGATTCGTAGTTTCAAAATGTTTTTAAATATGTGTATTAAAATTTTTGGATCGATAGAGTAAATTAATTTTAATGCTTATCTAGGATTCCAATTTTGTCAAATATACCAGCCATTTTTATTTCTTACCTGGTTACTTCTATCCACCTTTCATCGTATGCTTACACCCATTCGAGCGAGATCAATTATTTAGTTAAAACAAAGCTTAAGAATTCATAAATCCATTTAATCACGTTTATGATTTAGTTTAATTCAATTAACAGAAAAAAGAACATCTTTGTCAGCTTAAAAGTAACAATCTAAATGGCAAATACTCTATCAAACGGCAAGTTTACCTAACAACAACAAAGACGAATAATTATGTAGAGACGGTTTCGCGGTTATGAAAAATTCATTACGCGTTCTCTCGAAACAAAACGATGATCCATATGATGTTCTGGACTGTAACAAGTTTAAGGGGCATTTATAGTCTGGCCGTGCGACTGGGAAACCGCGTGACTCATCGGCTTGTCCAGAACGCGCACCGCCGCTGTCAAGTATCCTAGCAACAATGAAACGAGACTAAAAGCTTACGCGCATTATCATTCGCAATACAATTTATAGGCCTACGTTACGTGCTTACCATAAAATTTTCATGCTGTTGCCTGACAGAAGAATGACAATTTTGACATCACTAGAGCCTGCGTACGTTTTTACCTGCTTAGTTAAAATTTTACGAAGGAACCTTAAATACTCGTACATCTGAGATATACGGGTCCCAATGTTAGCTATAAGCTGCCCTTTTCACTGGAATTGAGCGTCTCACTCAAAACAGCTTTCCCATTAATAACATTTAATTCAGATACGAAGAATCAAGACTACTCAATTATTTTCAAATCACAGATGGATCCTTGAATTTTTTTGACAAATTCTTACGTCATCTACCTGCAGACATCTTATAGCGCTGTATTGAAGTATTTTTATTACAATAATTGGTATTTTACCTTATAGTAAAAACTCTACGTAGAGTCTACCGCTTTTGTACAAAACAGGAATCCTTATATAACCTTGTACGGCCTCTATGTCTTGCAAGAAAATAATAAATAATGATCGATGACCACGAGGATTTAGAAATAATAAAGATTCTTTATATAAATATATTTATTTATATCCACATACGTATATTTATGTACTATATGTAATATAAATTAAATTTATATTATTTGTTTATCTGTATACACTAATAAAAAAATTAAGTAAAAAAAAAATGACATGTCATTAGCCTTATGAGTCCTGTAATTATTTATAATCTATTGTAATTAATATATTGTAATCATGCAATATAATGTCCGATTACCTTTAAAGTCCTATTATCATTGTATTTCTAATAGGATGCTGTGAATGCTTTAATTGTTCTCAGAACTTGTGTGAGCCATAAAATCAATGGGATGTTAAGAAACTATCTTTGTGTAAATTCCAGTTATTTTTATGTATAAATCTATCAACTCATTTTTCTTTTACACTTAATAAATGATAGTACTATAGGTATCATCATGTTATATTAATGTCTCATTGCTTATTTTATAACGTGGTTATCTAAGAAACAGTAATAATACACGTATACCTGTCTTCGCAGGTCTTCATTCGCAACAATAAATCGGATTTTGATGTATTTGGGTTGTTTTAGGACAGTTTTGGAAATATTCCTTTTATTTCTTGGTGTACCTGTTACGATGTACGTAATAGAGGAATTTTATTTACCGAAATCGTCTCGACTAAAACTCAACTCATGTTATATTATATATGTACATATTTATGAATGAATATACTTCCATCTAAATAGGAACGTAAAATACATGCAATCGGTACATCTTTAGAGTTATTCTGTCTTTGTATTTCTATTCTCTATTTCTAAACATTCTGTGCGTTAGTTTAAAGAGACCGGAGGGGTAACTCCCGCAGTGTCAACGATATTTTCTTTTATAGCTTACTTTAGTAATACTGTCTTGAACACATGTTTTCTACCTCATGGGAAAATTAGTTGGTAATTAAAAATTTGGTATTATGTTTATATTCTTTCAAAATATAGTCAATTTATATTAATTAACACAATATTTAAATTATATAAAAATGATAAGACCAAAACAGACGGAATCGAATAAAAAATATGTAATTAGGTGATTTGATGCATTTGATTATTTCAAGTTACAAGGTTACAGACCGGTTTCATACACGTACGATTAGCAAGGTTTACCTAATTTTCCGCTGGGACAAAAACACAAGTTTTAAATGAAATTCCTATTCCAATACTGAGGTGACATTATTTAATAATAACGTACTGTCCGATGAAAACCTATTTAATTGTTATGTAATTAATAAAACTGGAGGGTTCATTTTACGAACCATAATTTAGGTGCACGAAACACCTTTTTTGTCTAAGAAATATACTGTATTTGTAGTTTATAAAAAACGATTGAACTTACTGTACTACATAAAAAAGGCTCCAAAAAAAATCAATACACAAAATAATAATTTCTTTTATTTCTATTTATTTTGAAATAAACTGATAGCGGAATTAACTTTTCTTTCATTACAATACTTTTAGGTTGTTATGGCACACTCGTCATAGTAAAAATGAAGACATGCTTAGATGCATCTACCGTTACAATTAAAATAATATGAAAATTTAATTAAGCATTCCATTTTTTTCCATGCAAAGCATTTCATAGTCAAAATTGTAACGCGAATATTCCAAGCTTGTTAAAAATATTTGTCTGGGTTGAAAAGTACTTTCAACCCCTGACAGTTATTTTATAGCAATTGTGCATTTAAAAGCGATCGTTGGGTTTTCTAATAAATATGCAGGAGCTATGGCAATAATTAAGATATTGTATTATTAAAAGAGCAAAAAAATTTTTATTCTAATTATTGCATTAGCATTTTAGGTATGACGATTTTGTTTCATTTATTTCATAAGATGGTTACTTAGATATCGCTTTCATTTCCAAGAAATTTATCGTTAATTGTTAAAGAAAATATTAGAAGTGTAATAATTTATTTAATTAATATCTTAATCTACGTTTAATAAATAAAGTATCAGTCACCGAGTCAACAATACATTAATTTAGTAATATTTACAAATTATTGTTTATTAAAACAATTAACAACTACATACATAATATGTAAGGGAATAATTTGTGGTCAATTATTACAAAATATACGGAAACTATAACAAAGCGCTAATAGGTCTAAGGGAACGTGGAAATATTGTTTCTACACATTTTGATAACTCGCTATCGAGGAGTTACAATAACTTTTCTGAAAGAACTAGGCAGTCTTCATTTGCAATAAGACCAGTATGTGTTTACTATATAGACATCACTGGTGCTATGAATTGCACTACATTTATGTGGACAGCATTATCTGAGTGTACATTTTTTTTAACAAATTCACATCGTATCAACGCGTACAAATAACGAAACCAAGACTTATGCTATAATGTATTAAGCTAATTAGAGACTAGAACGGCTATGAAGTCTTCGGGACTGCTATCCAGGAGTCTGGATTTGCTGCCCCTGAACGCTGTCGCTCCGACGCCTTTACCCCTCCCGATCAGGTCGGGAAAAGGAAAATTCGGAACTCCCCGGTGCCTGATGTCCAGAAGGCCATCGCCAAACGACGCCTGAAAAGTAATAAGAAACGCTTTTTAAATATAACCAAGTAATGAAAGAAAAACAAAGCAACAACGACTTGGAACCAAAAAAACCCGGGCTTTTATATAATGTTTATTGTTATTATAACTATTACATTCTAAAAACTAACAACAAGCAAGCTTCATAACTAAAAACAAGCGAGATAGATTTTTTGTAAAATTTTATTTTACGATATATGATATGAATATGCGATTTTTCAAAAAGTTTTAATAAAATCATAATTTTTTATGTGAATCCGATTTACCCAATTGTGTTTGAATTCCATGTTTCTTCTTGAGTTTTATAATAATAAATCGGCGACCAAGGAAGTACATAGAGTTATATATATTATTCGTGTCTATAACATGTACAGGTTTTTATATGAGGCGAATGTGCAATGAAACCCATAATTAAGTATTCATCGCAGTCCTTTAGAACTGCTGTAAACAAGTATGGCATAGACAAAGAGCAATTAACATTGAACAAATATCATATCGAGTGTCATCTGTTTGCGTAACATAATGCAAATATTCGAGTGTGATACAATGTTGAATTATTTTAGCAGAACACAAAATTGAAATTTACGATTTTCAAACTGTTTCGAATTTAATTACAGCAAAAATGTGTAAGTTTGAAAATATCAGTCTCTATGATGCAGATAATAACTAACACTCACATCACTCAATCACTCATCACGCACACAATACTCACTTAGTCACTCGTCGCGAATTCTCTGAAACTAAAATACCTACAGTGTAGGTTATTGGGCATCCGCCTAAGAATCGTTTTTACGAAACTACGAGAGCTTCACACATAAAAATGTGTATGATCCATTTTTTATCTGCTCCTAACGGTCGGAGAAAGTGTTTCTTCGAAAAACTCTTTGCAGACAGTGAAACACATTAATATACATATCTACACTTACTTTTCTTACAATACACAAATAGTACAATTATAACTCTCTTAAATTACTATTGTTTCGTATTTTACTCTATTGAAAACTGCAGCGTATCTCAAAAATTATTCATTATTCACAACACGCAGTTAATTACGCATTTTTCCATAAAAGAAAATGGCCTGCTACGAATATTTATCAAAGCTACGTACTCGTATGTCCTTTAGCGAAAGTTTGTCAGGAATGAAGCTAGTTGTGATCCTTAGTGTCTATTTCCCCACGCGGGAGACAGGCGTGACTATATGTATACACGTGTTCATGTACCAACACGTGTACTCGTATGTAATTCTAGCTATGTAATAAAAGGCAATCACGCTAGCGGCCCTAATATGTCAAGTGTAGAGTGACGATAACTCATGCCATACATGGACGCACTCGCTGTAATTATGCGACCCTGGTATTTAAATATGAACTTGAACGCTTTATTGAGCACCAATGAAACGGAGTTTAACTTCCTTCAACTTCTTCAGACAGGATGACATTATGTTGTCGCAGACAGTTATTTTAGTTTTGTAATTCTTCAACGGTGTGCGTGCAGGTAGTTCAATGTCTGATGTAATTTCTGTACTATTTTCAATAAATGAACTTAGAAATTAAATATTCTTTTAGTTGTAAGTAAATTAATTATCATTTAACCGGAACTGTAGATACTATTACAGTTTATTTATTTTAATCTTATTATACATATATCAAAGTATACCATGAAACGATTTTATTAATATACACACATACTCGTACATATCAAGGACATTTACGGAATGTTCTAATTTCTTAATGTCAGATAGTTATTTTTAATATCGACAATGTTTCTCCGTTCCTTATTTTAATTTAGTTAAAGTGTAACTTTATGCTTAGAACGAAATATAGCAGGAACTTTAGGTAACCTATTTTTCGTTCCTTTTTTTTAGTAGGTACCTACACTTGAAAGAGTTCACTTACTTCTGGCTGAGAGAAACCATTTAGAGAATTGAATCCAAAAGCGGATGAAGCGCTTTGACTGCCGAAATTGTTTCCTAGCGCTGCGGCTTGTGACGCTGCGCCAGATGCGGAGCCACCGGCACCGCCGAACGACGCTGCCTGACTGCTGGCCTGGCTACCGCTGAAGCCGCTGTAATGTGAAAAAAATACATATCAATTTAAATTCCCTTCTAAAAATTGGATTTTTTTTTTAAATATATTATATACAAGTGCATACAAAATGACTTCAATGCTTGGTGTTTATGGACCGTAGAGGATTATTTAAATTAAAAATATCAAATATTATTGTGTTCACACTGTTGCAAGCATAATTTTGTATTGTGATAATAACGAATTTAGTAACTTGAAACTTATATAGGTACATTATTGTTATAAAATTAAACAAATTAGCGTGTAAAATAATAAATAATTAGACCCTAGCTTAACATAATCAGATTCAATCAATACACTTTAATAATACATTAGCCTGT
>DWQT01000200.1:0-26763 GCA_018244895.1 Myscelus amystis hages | reverse complement strand
GTCAGGCCACCCGTAGGCGCTCGCGCGCGCAAAGACACCCAACCGCGCGGCCGGCGGGCCTCCCGACCGCCCGACCGCCCGACCGCCCGACCGCCCGACCGCCCGACCGCCCGACCGCCCGACCGACCGCCCGACCGACCGCCCGACCGACCGTCCGACCGACTGACCGAATCGGCGATCGATATCGTCTGTAGTACATAAGTACACGAATCGAAGGCAGATGTCGTTCGCCGGCGTGTTCAAAACGGCTCAACATCTGTTTCCTCTCGTACGTTGGTTGCCGCGGCGGGGCGCTTACGTAAGGCGGCGGCGCGTCTAGTTCGCCACTTCGATATCGGATCGCTCGTCCATTAAGCACCCGACCGCGAGCGTTGCGCAAGGCGCGCCCCGCGCCCGCGTCGCGCCGCGCCGCTCGCGCTGGCCGGCCGGCTCCGTGCGGCTCCGTGCGATGCTGTTATCGCACTCGCTGTATTACACAGTATATGGAACACGGTGGCCACAAATGGAATTCCCCACACGATCCCGGGATGTCGAGCAAATGCTTAGCTAATGTCATGGACCCCGTTTGTATTAAATTACCATTAGATGGAGATAAATTGCCAAATCTACGAGCTATGCATAAATCTATATAATGAAAGGTTATTGTTATATCCATGTACACGTTGTGTCTGTGTTTCTTCTTTCGACCCCTTTTATCGGTCGCCTGCTGGACGGGTCTCCCCCCGTAGTGAGAGGAGTCGAGGTCCTAGTCTGCCGCGCCCGCCGCGTGCGGATTGGTAGACCTCACAAATCTCAGAAAATATTTTTCCCAATAACATCTGTAAGATGTGCAGGTGTGCAGGATTCGATTCGCGCAGTTTATATCAATAATCGAAAGACAAAAGACATTTATTTGCACAAATATGAGTACATTAGAGGATCTTAAAAGTTATTAGTTCAATCCATATTTTGCCTTTTACGGCGTACAAATTAGTGGTATACCTAAGCTTATAACTCATTATAAATTATTAACTAGCACTTAGTGATTACAATAAAGTTAAGTTATAGTATTACGGATCCATTTCGATTTGCAACCGCGTTACTGTTATCAGCGCTCTGTGTACTCTGTCCAGCCCATGATTCGACATCATATCAACATTCGACACAAATCACACTAGCAGTTTATTTAACGATTTATTATATTAGCAACGTATATTTATTTGCCTAATATTTCAAAGGTGCCAAATAAAATAAAATCTGTTACGTAAGTTTTATAGTCTGCGCGTTAATGACATCATGTCGGCAAAACTGGGAAGCGATGACCGATTACTTTAACCCGATATTCTTGTATTATTAACAGTACCGTGGACTGAATTTCATTTATATTTGAAAAAAATATTAACACTTACAACATTTTTTCTTAATATCCTAAGCCAGGTCGATTTGCTTTCCAGCGAGACAGACCTACGCAATATCTCGTCCAGGTCTATTCCCTCTTATCTTATAACCACAATCAAAGAGTACAAATACCTATTTCTGTTCTGTAATCACTTTTGATCCAACTCGACTGCTATTTAAGGATTATATTGTTATGTAGCAATATGATAATTAATCGCAGTCATATACTTAGAATATTACTGTTGAATTATTAGAAGCGTTAGAAATGAATTTATAGATATGATAATTTATATACGGATATGTTTTTTCAACTTGATCTGTAAAAGCCACTAGTGTCTGGAGGTGTGAATTTTTGTAACTTATTATAATCTGTATATCTGTGTGTGGTTAGATATTTACTTAAATAACAATTCCTAAACTTTGTTGGACGACAAAATAGCAGTTAGCATATTTTACTTTCTTCTATAGTTCCTCGAACATTGTGGTTATTAGCTCAAGGCGTCTTCAGAGCTGCCCTACACCCAGTAGTAGATGTTCAATAAGTCACATTCTGTCTAATAATAAATGATGACTAATGCAAGGCTTGGTCTTCTGCCACTGTGTTACGTAGGCTGTAAGCGTGGTAAAATGCCATTTTGACCTATACGTACCTCCGATATTTATTGCAGTCACGACCGACCTTCTCAGCTAACCGGTGTTCTAAGCTCAGCTAATAATAAAGTTACAGATATATTTATGTGGGATATTTGCAGAATTTTTAACGAAAAACTAATTAATTTCTTTGATTACAATAAAATTTAATTATTGATTTATTACATTACTAGCTGTGCCCGTGGTATTACCCGCGTAGATTTCGAACTCGTGGAAATATCGGGATATATAATATCGTAGTTGAATTCCCGGGCTCGAAACAATCCCCATACCGAATTTAATCAAAATCGACCAAGCGGTTCGGCCGTGATAACTAAACGGACGGACAGATACTTTGCAAGGATTATACATACATAAACCTTCCTCTTAAATCACTTTGTCTATTGATGAAAGCCGCGTTAAAAGCCTGTGTACGGTAAGACGCGACTGGGCCTATTACTGAAGAGATAGTACTTGTGTGATTGTGACTAGTCACAGTAACAGTAAGAGACTAGTCTCTTCATTGTCAGTAACCCTTTCTACCGTTTCACGGCTAAGCAAAGTTGTGCAACATGATAGTAAATGCCGTCTACAATGTTTGCCACGTGCCAGTTGGCAACCGCATGCCGTACAGAGAACTCGAAGGCGTGAATGTTTCTCAATATTTTTACCTGCAATGTTACAGCGGAAGCTATGTAACCTTAAAAGGTCACACAATCTATTGATAAACGACTCCAAACTGATTCATTCAGAATATACGTGCAGTTTATTTAGTTTTTCGTAATTTCATCTTACTTTGCTTATTTTCTCACGTTTTGGAATTTTGAAAGAGGAAATTTTGTGCAGACTTCACCCAGGACGAAGTATAAGTTAGACATCGCGTAAGAAAATTCATAATGAGTAAAAGCAAGAATATGTATTATGTATATATGTGTAATTCAAATCGTGTTTACTATAATTATGTTGGAATTATATAATTCTCCATCGTACAGGCTCAAACTTATGCTGCTAAATAAATCAAAGGGAAGGTTTAAAATAAACAACAATCATTATAATTCATTATTTATTATATCATTGATCTAGACAATATAATGGAATACATACGTATATAAGTAACATTAAGAAATATGTATTATTTTTTACAACTAAATCTATATAAAAATATGGCTAAACGACAGAGCTCTGTCCTTTATTGGCACATGGAATATTATTTCTTAAACACCACCAACTTATTAAAGCATATTTTAGTAAGCGAATAGATGTCTTATATGACATATTATATATATTCATATATAGTGCATAAAGACAGATAATAATTTTCACGATAATCAAAAAACATAAACCCGACTATTTCGCTTGTATAACGAAACATGGTAGTTTTGTGATGCTACTTATGGCGTAATCAAATATAATGTGCATTCTTACGATTATGGCATGTTGAATACGATGTGCCTATTGCAACTGTCGTTTACTTAATTAGCAAATCCTGATGTCAATTTAGCACTATAAAGCATAAACACAAGCGACACGTTTGAACGAATCAAGATTTAAACATACCCAGTAGTTGCAGAAGTGAATAATCATTATATTGACATGTAAATCCTGATAATAAATGTTTTAGTAATTTACTAATAGATGAGAAACGGTAATACAGATATGTTATCAAATCAAGCGTAACATTAATCGGTCAGCAACATTGTACTTTAATAGATTAACTATTTTATAATCGCGATAATCTAATTCAGAACACTACAACGAATAGAATGGGTGTATTCTAAACTTATAAAATGAACAAAATGAAAGGATTCTTTTAATTCGCGAACTTTCATTGGAACCTAGTTTTCTTTCCCAGGTATACGCTCTAAACAGCAAATATGATATATTTCTTTATTTACCAAAAAGTACAGTCAGTTGAAAAAAAGTACATCAGTTATCATTTTTTTTACAATGTAATTTAACACGCTACTACAACATTTTATCGAAACAAAGCAGAATAGTTTCGTGTTGGCGCCTTAATTGTCCATTTTATAATTCTTAATCGTTCTATGAATAAATGTAGTTGATACGACCATTTCATCACTACATTTATATGTCTTTTAAGTGCTTTCGTGCCATTACGTTAACAATTCTACCGATATTTCTTAATATTAGGAACAACCCATTTAAATACAATTAAGCGATACGTGGAATGTTATATAAAAAAGCGTTATAATAGAAAAAATAATAGTAAGCAATTTATGGAAACAAACTCATATTCTTGAAATCTTCACTTTTTCTTCTCTCGTTATTACCACATCGTCATAACAAAACTTTCCGTGTTTCTCTAACCGTACGTTCTACGTTATAGAAGCTTATAATAATAACAATATGTTTAAATATATCATAAATATTAATTTACATAAAAATATAGCTAAGCAGTAAATTGATTAAATGCTATCATTACTTATCCTAATAAATACTATTTACAAATCACCAGAACGTTTTCTTTTTGCAATAATATCTGTTATCTGCGTAAATATATATTTTTTTATTACAAGAAGATTTTTATTGTTTCGTTTTTAATTAATGCAAATACATATATGCTTTAATTTCTTTAGTATCCAAAACATTTATTCCCTTTTAATTGATGAACAATAACAGATGTAAAACTTTCAATTTTGCAATAAACGGACATAAAATCAATGATGTGGTTATTCAGAAACAAAATTTCTCGAACCACACGATATTATAGATGGACCATATTTTGAAATCGTTAGATAAGTGAATCATTGCATTGTCCCATTTTCCGTTTCTGGCGGTGTTAATGACGAAGCACGAATACTGTTTAGTAATAAATTGAATTCCCAGATGTTGATGCGTCTGACGTAACAGGGTCTTCAAGATGTCTTAAAATTATCACCATCGTAAGTACATGGTCTCCTTTTTCAGGTTGTAATGTATTTCTCTGTAACAAAATTGTTAATATTAGTCGTGCTAGATGTAGTTAACGTTTCCAGTAACAAAACTCGGATAGTTGCTACCATACTGGACTTAAACGAAATGACTGCAACAGAGCAATTTGCAACAGAGTTAGGCATACAGATACAATTTTTTGTCATTTCCATACGAGTATACCATAAAGACATCCATCACCTTAAAAATAAATGTTCTAGCGAATGTTTCTCATTATTAATTATCTTTCACGCAAAGATCACTTGATGTTTGGAGATGGTTAGTTGTCGAGATAAAAAAATACTAGTTAATTAATTACTAAATGCTTGTAGGGTTCGAAATAGAGCACGATCAAAAACTTCACATAATTTTTAGCAAACCGCGGTCCTCTTGATACAAAGCCATCCTGCACCTAAACATTAGCACAATTACAAAATTCACCAAAATTAAATTTAAACACAATTGCGATTTCGTTCTGTGCTTTAATTCTGTGCTCAATATATTCAGTAACGAACAATTAAGAAGTTTCTGTAAATCTGCATTTGCTACTCATTTTTACGTCACCAAGCTTTGCTGAAGATGGTATTATAACGACTTCTTACAATGAAATCGGGAATGGCATATTTTTACATAACTACTTAGCGTTATGCTCTCCATTCGATAAATCAAACAAAATTGAAACTCCTAACTATTCATATCAGCTTAGGAATGTAGTGAACCTTACTCTATTGTGCAAGAGAGACCGCTGTGTTGGATCGTGCTAACTCCGTCACCTTCACCGCCATAAGCATTGACTACATCTACAACAATTGAGAAAAACATGTTATTAGTATACAGTAAGTAACATAACCGAGAAAAATAAGGGTTTCTTCATACTAGGCGATTGAATCGCGCTGGGCTTTTACAGGTGTTTATGTTTTGTATTAGAATAATTCGATCATTATTCTGTCCAATTGTAGAATTAGTGTTTCTGTAATGTAATGCTGTTGGCAGCCGAAAACCACTTAATTATTTAAAATATTCGAATTCAAAATTTACATTATAGGTACATTATATTGAAACATCAGAAGGTACAGGTATTTACAAAATCATGCTTCATACTCCAAGTTAATAATAAGTGCAAGGAAAAGATGAAAAATTTGGTGCTATTCAATGTTAGCTTTTTATGTACACCGACCGTTTAAAACTAGAATCCCCCTACCGTTAAAAAAGGTTTCAACATCCGTGCGAGGATTACAGAACACCGTTAAAATCTTATAATAAGATTAAATGCGTTCATATGTTGAAACAACGGATTCCGCGCCAGAATCCCCTTTTTCTATCAATATTAAAACAACACGGTATTAAAGTATTAGTCCAAAAACAAAACTGTGTTGAAAAAATAATAATATTCGCTTAATCTTGTAACTTGCTTCTTCGAATCTTCGTTGCTCTGCAATCGTATCCCTTAGAAACCTAATATAAAAAACAAACATTATATCTACCGTCTAACAATGCTTACTTATTACTTACATAAGTTTAATTATATGTACATCAAATCATTTCTTATGTGTAATGTCTCGAATTCTTTGATATAATAAAAGCAAAAAAAAACATATATGAACAATATTAAAATTTACTAAAGTTGACTACGCGGTACGTTAAGATGACGATGACTAATTTAGATGTGTTTTATAGCTGTTTAAATATCATCTTATCTATCCTAGATTATTAAATACATTTTTTGCAACACAAATAACATGTTAATTACACAATCGTGAGGAAGATATTAGTCGTTCGTACACCTATTGATGACTTAATCTTGCTACAAGCAGCTGTCGCGTAGATCGGTTATAATCTGGTATTATTTATACCTTAGTACACGTAGTCTCATGTTGGCTTAATCTTTTATGTTACAAGATAAAAATAAACTAAATTAATTGCATCCATTACGAATGCTAGACTGTATAAGTGAGATGTGTGTTGTTACCCTATACATATTTAAACAAACCGGGTGGCCGATGTCAATCAAGATCAGTTCACTGAATTTTGCGTAGTACAAAAGTTAATTTATAGCTGGAAGTTAAATTAATTAGTGTCGCTCTACTGCTCAGACTTTATTAACATATAAAATATTTAAATGAACTAAATTTACAAATTTGTTCATTAATTTATATTCCCCGAAGTGTATAAGCCTTACTGTGTATAAATTAACTGCACGCGATAAATATTGTCGAAATCAAGACACTTGAATTGCAATCTGACATACAGATTAGCTTAAGGTCTACTTAAAGGACGCTCCCATAGTTGCATCAACGGAGATGCCTCGCCTCGATATCGGCGCAACGGCTTCACTCCGCACAGAGAACATCGCACGATTTTCATTGCTAGTGTAACATGACATTGGTTTATCGTTGCATCATTAGAGCCAGCGATGTACAAGTTCAGTTGGTAGTTGATCGTAGTTTTATTGGTCGGGTTACGCAATCGTGGTGCCGATCTCGACACGCCGGCGGTTTAAAGGGCGTAGGTGACAGGCGTCGGCATTTATTCACTTCCGCGCGATACAAGACTAGGTTAGTTCGTGAGCACACACCCCGTGTGTGAGACTGTGGGAACAGAGCGCTTTGTTGCAGTATACAGTGCGATTGGGGAAAAAAATCAAACGTAATTACGTACCAAAACGGCAACGATCGTTTTGGGACACTGGACACATTTATAGACGGAATACGTTTTCCAACACGAATTGAAAGAAAAAGTTAGGTGATATGCCAGCATGTATGGCACGCGTTCGACACAAAAACGTGTACCTACCATAAATATTTGGTACATTTTTCTTTTATTTGAATATAAGGTATTGGACTCCACTCAGAAAATTAAATGGCCGACTAAGCGTGGAATGTCAAAGAAACACTCAAAGACAATTAGAGGAAACTGTAAATTGTATATACTATATTATAACTTCTTCCTTCACCGTTCGAGCCAATTATTTTACTTCCCAACGCACATAGTTTTCAGTCATAAATAATTCCAGAATTTTAACCCCAGAACCAAGACGTGAAGACTAAAGACCCAACCACTACGCCACCAGAATTATTTCGCTTTAACAATCATGTAACCCAAAGATGAATTTATATGTATATAATATAAGCCAAAGTAACAGTGATCGTTGTAACAGGCTCAAAATTCTATACCTCGTAACACACATAGCGGTGCCGTTATAAATATTTATTGGCCCGATAAGTAAACCCGCTAAGATTTACCAATCACTTCCCACGCCGAAAACTGTACACTACAAATAGTGTATTCAAGACCTCTCAGCCTAATTAAAGTTTACTGCATTTGAGATCCGTTATCCTATAAATTCTAAGCATTATTACAATAATTACATCTCCAAACCTTTTTTAAAATTCATTCCCTTTCGCCTGTAATGTAGGTATACTAAACTCCTTAAAACATTTTATAGGTAGCTATACTATTATTCCAAATTGAGCCGTGACCAACGATAGTCATATTATGCCACTCAGCGGCATACACTCGCCTTTACATTAAAAGCATCAGATATATAACTACATCAATGTTATTACAAAGAAAAATTACAATATAACGATTAAAATGTTTAAAACTCACAAAAATCTGAAAATACCCTTGACAACTGTTAAACCGTCAGCAACGCTTACATGCATTTTACTACTTCTATTTAACTTATTTTCAAGACTATACAAACACCCTGTATAAAACAAGATTTCTCAGCCTAATTAACGTTTGCCACCTCTGAGCGAATCGCAATTGTGTAGCTGGATATGTTAAGAGCAATTATAGCGCCTCCTTTCCTTAGAAGCCTTGGTGCTACACAGTCTGAACCCTTTAGGTCGTATTCGACTAATACCTTATTATTATAAATGAGGTTTTGCAGTTGCATGGATTGAAAATTAATACAAAATGCCTAAGTTCCATGATCATATAAGTCTAAAAACATTAATGAATCGTTAGTGAATTATAGTAAATAAGCTATAAATTTCTTTCACTATTCTATTTATAAATTCCACTAATTAATTACAAACGCGATGTGTATTGATCCTATCAATCCGTAGTACAGATATTGCTGGATTTAGAGGCCTCGGTAAATGCGCACCAATGACCTACTGCGCTAACTTAGTAGACCATCGCGCCCCGATCCTATTCCAATCGTAATTAAGCTGGTAGAGCCCTTTGTTATCTCGCCTCCATACGTACGGTAGAACGCTCAAGATTTATGGCTAATTAGAATTGCGAACACCGCTTTAATTCCAATTTAAATAGACTTCGAATGTTTTATTATAACACACTGCTCCGTACTTTTCGGTGAATTCTATAAGAACACATAGGTATATAATTTATTGCCAGTGTATGTATTTATTACACTTCATTCGATAAGCTTTCAACTATATACTCTTATATGTACAAGTTTCCTGAAGAGAAGAAAGTTTTGTTTTTGCAAAGTAATTTGTATATTCCAACACTGCTAACTACTTCATAGCACGTCGTCAGGAAGAGCAAAGCAAAACTATATTACATGTACAAGTGGCCGTATAATACAAGAAACGTATCAGTCATTTATACGACCTGATTAGTGCGTTCGTAATACATATCGGAAACCACAAAACTTGGAAACACAAGCTGTCCTTTCATTGACGTGTCTACACAGAACGAATGTATTGGTTGGCATGTCATGTACTTGTGGGTAATGTGTGACGTGACAACCAATCATCACTCAGTGTACCTACAACTTAATAACGTAATGACGGCACATGTTCGGAACTCCTTTACAATTTCGCAGGATCCATTAGGCGTGCATTTGTAAAAGGTTACACTCGTAAATTTACGCTACAATACATTCAAATGTATAAGTGAATTACTAAAACGGTTTTTTTTTTAAATATAACGATTCCTTAGGTAATGAAAAAGCGCATTGAAACAATCTTATAGATGAGAGGAAATGAACTCGGTATGAATGGACAGTATCTATACTTAATAATATAAAGCTGAAGAATTTATTTGATTGTTTGGTTGTTTGATTGTTTGAACGCGCTAATCTCAGGAAATATTGGTCCGATTTGAAAAATCCTTTCATTGTTAGATAGCTCATTTATCGAGGAAGGCTATAGGCTATAACATCACGCTAAGATGAATAGGAGAGGAGCAGCAATAAAAAATATTGCGACAGCGGCAAAATTATTTATATAGCTAAGCAACGTTTGCCGCGTCAGAGTACCTAATACATTAGTCAATTTACTGCCAGTACTATTAATCAGAAAGCTGATAAACATACATATATACATATGATACAATACTTTAGATATTTTTATTAAACCCAGACACAGAACAAATGTGCTCATCATAAAAAATACCCACTACCTCTGGTTTTGCTGTCTGGGTCTCTAACCGCTCGACTACGAGGCCAGTCCAGTAGAAATGGCTGTTAGTTGACGTTCTTGTACAAATCCAGCTGCTGCAACCGTCTGAAGCTGCTGGAGCGCCTGCGCCTGCCCACCACCTACGAGTGCCAGGCGCTGGGCCGCCTGCCCAACGACGTGTACGGCTCCGACCACCTCGTGCTCGCCGCCTACTTCGAGATCCGCAAGAGCTCGCTCGCGTGCTAAGCGTCAACGTTTTAATTCTAAGATGACGGGCAATCGACTTGCCGGTATTATATTCCTCTTCTCCAACGCAGCCAGATCCGATCGATTCAAAATCGATCATTGGATACCGTGTGTTCCCGAATCGATACATCACTTGACTTGCCACCGATTACATGAGGTTTTTAACGTACGCGTAATTTTTCGTAGGCGTAATAAATCGCAATTGGTCGATTTTATTTATTTTGTATTAATATTGTTCAGTAATCTCATAGGCGATTCAGATATTTGGAAAACATACGTGAGATATGGAATTGCATTTTGTGAAGCTTAAATTTGTGTCTTTTAAGTACAATTAATGATGATTTCGCCTTAATATCTATTTTAAGATCTTTTACGAATATTTTACTTTTACGTACGATAATTTACAGGCGGCCTTTCTTTTATAACGAGAATGTAAAGGTCTTCGTAAAATTTGTAACTGAGAACTTGTAATCAGTAATCTTCAACAAAATAAATAGCTTCAACCGACCGAGTGATTGAACATAAGCCACACTTACTTTTGTATGAGAAACTTGTCACCGCGAAATCAGTATTGAGAAGCTTATTGTGGCATTGTCAACGAGTGTTATTTCGGGAGCACAGATCTTGAAATGTTATTCATGTACGAATTTTAAAGTATTCACATTGAAAATGTAATTTTAATTACTTAGTTTTAAATCTAGTGTATACCGAAGGTTTTATTTTTCTAATGTATATATGGATTTACACTTGTGAGAAAAAACTATTTGTGTTCCTTTATATTGTTTTCTTTTTGTTACGTTTGTATAAAATTCCGTCGGCACTAACGGCGGCACTGATTCGTCACAAAACTGAGAATGTATTTGGGATTAGTAGCGCACATGTCCTATACAGATTCATTCGTTATAAAATTCGGGCTGCTACAAACTCAATGTGACTCGGCTATATTTAGAAAAAAAAATGGTACATGGCAGTTAAATTTTGTTTTGTCAATTCGCGGAGCTAGAACGAGATAAAGTGAGAAAATATTTACTATGAGTATTTTACAATCATTTACACACATCCCGGTCGTGTCAGTGCATTATTAATATTTCGTGCATATAACAATTTATTCTCTGTGTGCGTCATTTACTACATTTGTCTGTTTGTTCAAAAATCGTTTGGAAATATCTAGAAAATATGCGTATTTCCTTGTGTCCAATCTAAAGGTACTCTAAAAACGTCTTTATTGACGCCAGAAACAAGTGTTGAGCCACGATTTCAACGGGCTGTTTCGAGAAAGGTTTTTAACTTTACTCCAGAGTATAACAGCCATTTCGAGAACTTTCTAATCGTATTGTAAACAATATTTATTCATTTATATCTCTCTGCGTGATATGTGCGCTGTTAATTGCAATCAGTACGATATTAATGTTACCTGTTGATATAATTTCCTTTTTATTTATTATCATTTCGTTGGAATCGGTATTTTCGGAAATATTGATTTACTTGTCTCCTTAAATCTAAGGTGATCTTATGCCATCCGCATAGACTGTTATTATATTTCCATTTATAGGCGTTACAAAAAATATAGATATACATATATCGTGTAATTTTTGTAATGACAATTCACTATTTTTATACTTTATTTTTATTGTTTACATCTTGACTATAGTCACTCGACACACTTCCATGTTTTTGTACTGTATTCAATTGTGTCATAAACTACGTACTTATACGATAATTATTAATTGTGAATATTTAGGTACTTCCATTTTGATTTCTTCCATTTTGTGACTATGTACAATCGGTATATCTACAACTGAGCCTTATTGGCATTGATACTTAGTAGTTCGTGGAGTGTACAGGTTAATAAAGGTGTTTGATTTCTTCCATAGATAAATATAAACATAACGAAATACCAATACAACATAACACAGTCGTTCTTATGACGATTGAATAAAACATGTGACTTTGATTCCATAAGATACGGATTCCATATCGCATACACCATATCTTGTAGTATATGGATGGAGGCTACCTTTTCTCATAGTTCATACAGTGTTATCTATTATATAAACGGTCCTTATCAGTGTTAGTTATCCTTTATGCAACTGTTGTTGTATTGTTCTCTTATACTAATCCAATTTTTCAGTGTTAGTCTGCAATGGCAACGTCGAAATGAAGATTTTCGCGATGACCAGACTTTTTCCATAATGTCAACGTTTATTCTTATTGTCATTTGGGAGCAAAGTTCGTATAGAAATATTGTAGAAATCGAATGATATTTCATTTTAAAATCGTTTGTAGGAATGTAAAATCGTGTGTTATTACGATATTAATGTGAACAATTATTAATAAATATACTACAAACTGCTATTGTTAGTTTCATTTAAATAAAAAAAAGTAGTAATTACGTGTAGGTAGTTAGTTACACCTATGTATATCATGCTAAAATGCTTACCGCACAAATGGTCCTAGTTTATTACCTGAATATAAAGTTAATTATATGTACGTATGTTTGAACGGATTACAATAATATTGCTTTTTAATAATGATTAAGTCCTTATAACTTTATAAAGAGAATACTTTGCCAGTTATAGGACGTTCCTTTACATCATCCAAGACAATTCTTTTCTTAATCTAAGCAAGCCCTTCATGCTCCTTATTTCCTTTCTAAATTTGTTAAAAATTAAACCATTAGTAATAAACGTGATAAATGTCTGTGAGTGGCCAGTATTTCATTTATTTGAATTTGAGCTAAATTAATAGTTTTTTGAAAATTTACAAATTTTCCAATGTGCTGGGTAACATAATTTCTGTTTTTTTATTTATTTATTATTAATATAAGTAAAACAGACACCTGTTGTCGAGTAGATGAAACTAAAACTTTAGAGATTGCGACTCACTCAATAGATGGCAGGCTAGCAATAACCAGCAGAAAACAATTACAAATACTTTTTTAGGTTTAGATAGTGTGAACGTGGGCATAGGAAGTGACGTCACAGGTCGAGTGAAATAGTTTTTGGCGGGAAAAGAGTGCGGGCTATGCGGGAAGGAGTGCGGGCGCCACGATTGTTCGTGTTCGGTGTTTGGCGGGAAAAGGAATGTAGTTGTTGTGGGTGTTCTAAAGATGTTTCATTATTGTTACTTGTAACATTATCAAATGAGTGCTTGCGATTATTTAATTATTTAGTCGAGTATCACTTCGACTATAGTAATACATTTGTTGTATATCTACAATGCATGTTGAGATACGACTAGCCTCAACAATACATAGGTATATAATAATATTATTATAACATGTAGTATTGAAAGTAAAAACAAAGGACGGTCAGGTAACGGATTAAATAAAAGACAAATGAACATCAATTATACTTTATTGAATAGTTTATACAATTTTAGATTATAAATCATAAAGAAGATGAAATCAACGTAACAGCATTGCACTGTGAAATGAAAGTGTAAACATTCAAAAAAGCTCCTAAACTCGTATCGTAGGGATAAACTAGCGCTTGGAATCTTGACCACTGTACTATAAATACATCAGATTTAAGACATATAGATTGTATTCAGCACAAAAATGTACCAATGCTTAAAATTACCTTTAAGTTCGACTCCATTTTTTTGTTAACTTTCCACGACAGCAAGACTCAAAAATGTATTAATATCGAGTGTGTTTTTCATTAATATTGAGTTGAGAGACTTGTGTAGGATTCAAAGAGTGGAAACGGAAATAGACGAAGTAACGGTTGCAATTATTGTTATAGTTGAATATTTTGCAATACAATATTTGATCAAAGAGTTATTGGTTATTATAATCAATTTTTAAGTGCATGTACCTATTCCGTTTCCGTCATTGGGCATATTGAATTGAATTTTTGCTCAGGATGTCAGTAGTCGAGGTAGTTGATGTGATATTTTTAACAAATTAACAACAGGCGTAATATTCTTCTGAAGCTGAACTACACTTTTAAGAGAGTAGTGTTTATCATTACAATCGATTGATCAGTACGTAGTCAAAAATCCAAACGGTCTAGCCTAGTTATCAGTAAGATTAAAATTACGTTGCGACTTCTGCAATTTAAACTTATGTTCACATAGAGACATGTAAGTACGTAGAGTCGTCTCTCTAATATCTCGGTCATATGGTGTTTTATGTGATTTGTTCACATAACCATTTCAAATTGTATTTGTTTATTATGTCAGTTTGATGTTACGATTTGATATCGGTTAGGAAATAAAGGCATTTAGTTTAAATTGCAGTGACGCTAGAAATTTGGCCGTACAAAACGATCTTAGTTTATCTTGACGCATCAAAAAGTCGGGCCTCTATGTGTTTGGACGCATTATGTAAACAAAAAGAAGTCTGACCACCGAGCGCAGTGTTCCATGTCAGAACTAGACACTGAAGTCACGATATATTGCGTTATATTCCCAACGGTACCGACGAAACTATTCCAGCGTCCGAATGGTATTTAGTCGTTTATTGAACGTCGCCACACATATTCGAGGGTTTCTGATTGCCTTTCTGCTTATCCCGTTCGGGACCCGGCCTGATGGTATACTGGGAACATGATTGCAATAATAGTGATGAATCCGCAACCGACATGCACTACAGTGTAAAATCAACTTTGGATTCGATCATTGTACTAGTTTGTTGTAGATATCAGCGCTCGTGCATTTCTGTAGTCGATTAGTTGTTTATGTTCTTGTTGTTCTGCCTTAATACCACTCTGACGCAGGCTCAAATTACACGTCTTATTGATATAAATAATAATAAATGTCATAAAGAATACGTATAAAAACAAGTATAATAATATAACCGCGTACTGAATGGAATTACATACATCTTATGTAACAGATGTACCTATATAGTTGTCGTGAAGAGAGATGCAGTTACGTGAATTCTGAAACCAATCAATTTTAATTTCTTGATACTAATTTTTCACCACGCCTATCTGTAGTTTTATGTGCAGCTTTTAATATATGCTACCTGCGAAGCCTGCGGAAAGCCGACTAGCAGTGCTGCACAGGTAGTATTAACTTTTTCTTTAGGGTACAGTTGCGGAATCACTGATCTCCACATATTAGCGACCAGCGAATCTAAATCTAAGACTACGTCTCATATAAGGCTGCATGCGTACGCTGTATTAATTTAGATGTATATAATAGTTGGTAATATTATTTAAAATTGACAGGCGAATGGGACCCTTATAGGAAAATTTTAATTTTTTTTTAACAAATGTCAGAGCCAACACGTGAACCTATGTTACGTTACAGTACTATAGTAGCTCAAAAACGGCTTCAACCATTACACCTATTTATCTAATAATACTGGATGGACATTATAATAAATTGTCGAGAAAATTCAGATTGTTTCAAAAGATCTCATCTTTTTGTTTATATACTAGATATAAAGCCTTATGGTTAGTTCTTATAATGTATGTACTTGTAAGTAGGTAAAGTAACTATGTAACTAGAGATTCACTCCTTCCTCGACTTACATTATGATCGGCAGCGTTATATTGTTAAAGAATACTTTAAGCTCGTGTCAGCAAAAATGTAGCATAACATTCGTTAAATGTTAATTTATTAGTAAATCAATACCTATTATAAATTTTTGTATACTATCTTAATACTGGGTTATGCTAAGAAGCCAATAATAGCAGATTAAATTTATATATGAAAATGTTATTTTTTTGTCATATTTTGCACGTTTATATTAACAAATTATATTAGTATTATAATATTCTTGTATCTCCAGACAAAATAATTCATATTTTCAAAGATGTAAATCGACGCTAGAATATTTTTTTCATAACATTCAACGTAATATGAACACTCTTGAACGTGGACGGAGAGGGAGCATGTGAACATGGAAAATTATACTACCGCGAGTTAACTAGGACCTAGGTGTTATTAGCGACGTGAGCAGTCGCGAGCGCGGTGAGGTACCTGCGATCCTCGCGTATATCACTCTTCCTGGACACTTCAACGCTTAGGATGTAAACTTATGTACTGTACGGCAATATATTCGAAATGAAACGTAACCGCGTCAAAGCCAATAGCATACGCAGGCGTGCAGGGTCCCACGACGATTTCAGAATTCAAGTGAACCGCACTAGGTACGCACTCTTCGCGTCATCTTAATTACAAAGCAAAATACGTTTAGAATAGAAACTGACAACCGCGTCCATCAGACTTACAGACGAAGCCCAATTAATAGATCTTAAAACAAATTAAGTTTATCAGATTAACAATAAAACATTCTCCTACAGACCGTATTAAATACGGCCCGTTCACATCGGATCTATCAGACTTCGTGGTAAATTATAACGCTGCCCTAATACAGATATTACGTAAGTAAGTGGAAACAAGGTGATTCCATCAGCGAAACCTATGTGTGTAACTACGATTTTAATATAATTTGATAAAAGTACATATATAAACATAAATATCTAATAAGGATTCATTAATGCGAATCGACAATAATTAAATATAACGTCTACAAGAATCTGTCGCTCTGTCTCACTTTAACGCCAGTAGTTTAATTGTAGCCTTCTCATTCTTCTACCCATTTCCGTCGTTAAGGTACATCAAGCAATCTGTGCCCAAGTACCCCCAGCTCAATGAACAACCGATCCAAATAATCTTACAATAAATTAAAGCTGGTGATTAATTGCTTGGATGTCCATATACGTTACTTTCATCAAAAACTTTAAACGTCCTTCATCATTTCATTAATTCTGTAACCTTTGTGTTTTTACCCGTAAAAATTAACCTTGATAACGATATTTGGTTTGTGTGAGAGCCGAACATTAAACGCAAAATCTGTTTAAGGCATAAAGTGAGATGGAGCAATCATTATTATTTTTTGTACACGTTTTTCGCACTGGGCCCGTGACTTATCTCGAAGATGTACATATACTAAGTACATACAATATGTCATATAAACTAATAATACTGAGCGAAAATCATAATACGCCTAATTGTGACGGCGTAACTACAATTTTGGCCAACATGAGTATTATACATAGATGTGCTGGAATGGCCTCATGTACGTCGACAAGCCCTTAGTGGTGAACGTTATCAAACCATCTCGCCGCCAAAACCCTTGGAGCCCGATTTAGCGGTTAAATGGTTTCATCGTAATCCAATCAAGTGAAATAAACCAGTGATAACTATTGAAAGGCTAACAAACGTGATCAGTTGCAACGAAGTGGCGATTCTTAGTAAAACTATTGATTGAAAACTATTGTTTGATGATTGAAAATAATGCGAATCACGCAACATTGAAATAAAGTTGGCTAGAACCGTCACATGGACCCGAGTGCTGTATTACATGAAGGTACACGACATGTATGCCTACTACATTTAAACATACAAATATTGTAATATGGACACATAAAGTTAGATGCAACAGCCTCGGCTACCCAATACATGTTGTCGCCCTCCTTTTGTGGTGCAAAATCAATGTTCAATGAATTATATCAGTAATAGTCCATCACTCTCAGCTGAGTGTACATTACTACAGTTCCTTTTTAGTTTAAGGCTACTTCTTTGAAGCGTTTCATTAAGTACAGGCATTTAGAAACATTTTCAAACCACACCAATGCTGGTTTCCCAATCTGCGGTACGTGTTTAAATAATTTATTGACGATCGTGCCTTTTATTGAATTCGTACATAGTGTGTATTTTCGTCATTTGCGTATGTAAAGAAATGTTTGATATCACCGAACATTGTTGTTGCGCCACGAAGCCATCCTAGAATGTTACGAGAAATGGTCACGCTATTGCCTGGTTCGCACGAGCAAGGAGGCACGGAGGCCGCTAGACGCCGCGGCGCGGCGCCGTCCTTCGTCGTGGTAACCGCACGAAACTTATAACTACACATCAATTATCATATCGAATACATGAATCGACACAAAACGTACGTCTATAACAATTATGATACAAACATCGACAGCTACGTGATAGAAACGCGATTTGATGCTGAGAATGTCGCGCCATTACAAATAGACGAAACCTTCAAACGATCGACGCATCGCTTACGAGTGAGATCTGTCTGCCGTGCCGAGGTTTATTCATAATGGCGTCATGATCAAGCGCCGGGGGAGCGAAGCTCGAGGTGGAAGCGACATCGCACCTCGGAACTATACGTACGGGACTATTTAAATGCACTATGACACCGATCACTTATCATCTAACATATAGACACGTAAAACCACATTAATAACGATTAAATATTCGAATTTGTTCCTTACTATAATAATAACAGATATATTTTGGCAAAAACTTGCGCGCGGCGGCACGTGAGCGCCTAACGATATAGAGACGTTCCCGCTTCGATCCTAAAGCCGTGCCGTTACGATACTTCCCGGAGCCGCGCGCCCGCGCGCCGCCGCGCGCCCTCCGCTACCCGTCCACATCCTCTACAACACATCTAGATTTAAATTGCAACATTTACGACAGCTCCTACACATTCATGTTAGCCTAACGAATACAGAAAGTTGCGTCTATTCATTCTGGTTTAGCCTTGGTATACGATTATATTATGTCGGCGATAAAATATAGTGGAACGACAAAACTGGAGGACTTAACCTACTCATCGAATAACTACGCTACGCTACTCTAAATATAGGGCATAAATATGTCTTTTCGCCTAAATGTTTAATGCTATGACATGTGTTATAATGATATGATGGAAATTATTTCAAAATGTTTTACATCTAAACAAGATATACTCAAAAGTTAATACGTATGGGATGCCACACTGCTATGCTGACCGGGCATGTAGTTATGCAAGCTGATATTTGTATTGTCGCGGGAAAATATGGAAACTGAATAGAGTGGCCGGAATTTTATAAGAAGTAACTCCATCATTCTGTTTTTATCGGAGTAGAAAATTTCATAGCCGGATAATTGCATTCAAAATATAAACGCTGTCGGAATAATCACTTTAGTTACGAGTACATTCAAATTACAATTACATCTACATGTAAACTCTAATTATATGAGCAATCGTCTTGATATGCTTTAAGATTCATTAATTAACTAATATCATAAGAAACGTTTTAGAAGCTCACGACAGCGATGAAAATTGTGTTATCGCTCACATAATTACTTGCCTACTTCTTCAAAGAATACCGCCCGATCCTCAACATTCATTGAACGCCACGAGTCTCCACCGCCCCGGTAACTATTGACCCTCGGGTATGACTCTACATAACATTGATAATGATAACATCGATTGTTATCGGATATGTATGCATTTAAAGGTTACCGACACGGGTCAGCGACCTACGAACCGTCTCGCGTACTGTTTAGACGCCATCGTGTACGTGAAGGTACAGCCTACTACCGACCAGCTAAATGCTCGACGAGACAATCCAAACATCCGTCGTAAGGGGCATAATGTCGCTGACGTCACAGCCGGTCATGTCTGATGAAGCTATCTATAACCAATCACAAACAAACATCTACACGTCTAAACATCTAAACGCTACGTGTAGACAATCAGTTAACTACGTTAAGGTGATGCGCGTGGAACAGTATCCGAGGCTGTTACAAAACACACAGTAAGTTGAAGAAGGGGTGCGACAGTGGCGCCACATTGCACGCTTATACACATAACAATGTTCACAACATTTAACACAAATAACTTATAACTACGTACAGATCCGCGAGGCCGGCGACGTTCGGTGGCCGCCTCGTCCTACACGCTTCCACTCTAAGCCGCAAGCATTTGAAAAATCAATCCGATCGTAATCACGTTTCAGACCTGTCCCCCGAGACCCCGACCGCTGTGGGGTTACTCGCAAAACCTGCAGCGTTATACAAGCGCGGCTGGCGAGATCCACCCTGGCCGTATTCGCGCGGGTCGACCTTGACCGCGACCCTCGTGCTGTGCACGTGTCATACCCCTGAATGCGTGAGTGTCACGCTGACATTTCCGTGTACCGTATAGGTTTCACCTCCTAGTGCAGCGTCCTTATGAATGGAAGTGACCGATGTGGTACGGTGATGCGGGAAGGCCGCATCGTCGCGCCCCTAATCCCGGGCTCGAGACTCGTCAATATTTGTCGTATGCTGCTTCGAGAGCGACTCCAATCACGCCCGGATGTTCGTGGCGAATGAATACATGAATAGGTATTAAGTAGGCCTACTATTAGAACTAATCCTTTTGTTATGCTAAAATTATTCTTATCTTTATTTTATATGTGTATCGAAATGTAGAAAGTGTTCAAGCTGTCGATAAGCGGTCCGAGACTATTTACACTACAGTGGGCCGCGGGAGTCACGCTCGTAGCATGCGAATGTTCAAATTTGTGTCATTTTTTAGTTACTGTTGTACTTCATATTTATATATACCGATGAAGTGATTCATGTGATTATGATTAGATACATATAGTGTGTGATTAAACTAAGCACTTCATAAGTTCGTCGATGTGGGAGGGACCGTGAGGCTGGTGCGTGGGCAGTCGTCATGCGTGGTCATTCACACGTGGCACAATGGCGGCGAGCGCGCCGGCAGTCGGCCGCGCCACACGGCGTGCGCACTGCACGACTCGACAACGCTCGCCTTATCTGTAACGTGCAAGTAACACACTTTTTTGTTATTTTATTTTTTTAACTCCCTTTGACAGCACCGACTTTCACGACATTTAAAGCCATACCACATTTAAACGCTGTTTAAGCTTTATGAAGTCATTACAATTAGTGGTATCAGCTCTCGACTTTAGCCTGTTTAGATTGTTACATACGGGTAATGTACTGGTCAGTGTTACTGAAACATTTACATAACGAATTCAAACGTGCGTAATGTGATATGTATGTTGATTATAAGTGTATGTACCTATGTAAGCCTAAATGTTACATCGAATTTGAAATAACAGAAAAATATTACAGCCAGAATCGTGAGCTGCTTACGAACAACGTAAAATAATAATCACACAGTCCCGAAAAACGTTTCCTCAGTTGCAGTAACGATAATAATAAGAGACATTTAATATTAACACATCTGCTATGGAGGGATCGTTAGCGGGGACACAAGCCATGCTCGTATAGCCGACGCCAATGCTGAAGAGTTGGGATTGCCTTTCGAACTTGCCCAAAATCCTCGATCGCACAGATTGTGGGCATTTTCATATCGTTCCTCAGCAAGTGATATCACCGTGACTTGGAGCTCGTTCCAACTCCTGCATCCACGGTCAATATGCCAATCGTATTAGCAATTTGATTGATTCAAATCGATTATAATCGAGTCCGACCGAATTGTGTTCCGTTACTATTTCGATTCGAAACGCCAATTGTACCAGACGATATCATCAGAGCAGTGCCAATATTTCCCTGTACAGCGATCATTTGTCAGTGAGTTATTGCATCAATTTAACCCCGATATGATTTCGAGACGAGATGAATCCTATCTAGAGCGTTGTGTGGAAATTTCGAGAAATTCGGGCGGACTCACGCAAGCATTCAAATGCTAAAATTGTGTAACATAAACTGTATATTTATTTAATATTCGCGCGACATTCGTAGGGAGCGACATGCTAATCAATCACATAAACCACAGAGGCACAGATACTAAATCCACAGTAGCAACACGTATGCTGTCTCGTACATTCACAGTGGGACAACTAGTGGGAATACGTTTCTAACACAATTTTGACGTTCCACGACTCAACGTAGATTAGTCGCGAACTGTTTGCCAATTGTTATATATAATACAACAAGACACATATAGAAACACAGACACACACAACACACAGGGTGCTCACAAGTCAATGATTCTGTGGAAAAAGTTTCACAGCAAGACGTTGGCCTCGGTTTATTGTATATAGCTTTATAAAATGTTACTGCAATCACAAGCACCTCATTTATGAATATCCCACTATATATTTTAATATTTACATCTTCAGCACATAATATTCTCATTTATATATTACACTAGTACATAATTATGTAACAACTTTATTGCTCGATTATGCCTCATAACAAATCTTTTAAAAGTCATTAAAAAGTCATTTATTAATAATTAAAACAATTGACCCAAGCCTTTAACTTATGAACATACATAAACATCAAGCCGGGTCCCTAACGGGGTAGGTAACTTATGAACAAACACTATTAAAGTTACGGGACGTAAGAATAAACGATGCGCGTGCGTTAGTAATTCGAATAAAAATCAATTTGGACATCAATTTCCGATAGTCTCAACGACATTGGATTTTAGGATTGTCGAGGTGAGTGTTTGCGTACATTTTTATACCAGCTATAAAGATATCAAGCGCCGACTGTGTAGCACCAGGGACTGTCACATATAACCGAAGTTTCACTCATCTAGCCGTGTCCTGTCTTAGCTTTACCAATAAGGACCTTGTTTATGGAACTTTATGTACAAACTTTCAATGAAGTACCTCATATTATGAATTAAGATTGACACGTCACCATAACAAGTCCTTGTGTTTAATGGCGGAATAACGCCACGGCTAAATTCGCGTAACAACGGGACTAACGAGGGACATGCATAATTTTATAACAATATCAACTTACACCATCGTGCCGTGCGAATGATGTACTTCAACAACGACTGGAAGTACAAAATTCAAAAAATCATTAATGTCACGTATTGACTGGATTTTAGAAATTTGTGTAGTAAGTAACGATGTTTGAGTGTATAATTGTACAATACGGGTATAAGATAGAGCTTGGTATAATTATCAAAACATTAAAGATAATATAATAAGAATGCGGGTAACTATTACTATTTTATCGCAGAAGACTTCAATGTTTTACCTTTACACATGAATAAAAAATTATATGACTGTAGGTACTTAAAATTTTGTTAGTGAAACAACTTAATTTTTTATGTAATTTGTACATTATGTTGATGAGATTGTTTATTTGAGTATTTATGTAACAAAAATAGGTACCTATATTATAAATTTTACATGTACCTAATTGGATATTTAAAAAAAAGCACGTTATCATACGAAAGTTATGTGCAAATATTTGTATGTATATTGTATGTATATAAGTGGTTTTATAATTTGCTGCGATATCTTCTGAGTGTGACGCGAAAGCAGACACGAACACACTTACGGCCTGTCTAATTAGTCTGCTAGTATTTATGTATTGATATTACTACGAGTGGCCGAGAAAACACAGTACAGAATAGACGCAGCCGCCGCGACAATTAAACCGAGACACAATTTCAAAGCATCCCGCTATTAATAGAAGTTTGTGAACTGCCTCCGCTACGTCACATTTCGAAGCGGCCTGGTTATTTCTGTTTCGGTGTCAGGAGTGTGAACTTGAACGGAGACGGGGGAAGCGGTGCGCGTTACGCTCTCGTGAATTGTTAATGCTGGGACGAGGAACTGAGGTGTCGAGCGTGGACGTGGCGCGGGGGCTGACATCAGGGGCGCGCAGCTGCGGCTATCGATCGTCCCTGTATCCCGCCACTATATTATATACCGATAAGCTGGCAAAATGCGCTCACATGCGTCCTTGCAATTTGCGACAAAAATTGTTCAAGCTTTATTTAGAGGTTATCTCAATTTCCTCTACGCTACGAGTATGTTAGTCCTTGTCTCACGAGACTGACCCAATAATAGAGTTTAATGCCTTAGACAAGTTGGTATAAGTATATTTGATCAAAATTATTTAAACCAGTTATATCTTGTTATAATATTAACCAATCATCGTTATTGTATTATAAGCTCACTCTGCCGATGACGGCTCGCTGCTCAGTGAATAGTGAACTGAATCTGCATTCCACATTTAAATTTGTCGACAACAATATCCGAACATCTACATTGGCATTCACCCACGAGATGAGAGTCGATAACGCTGACTTAATGCACTTCTGGCGGTTTATGAGAGTTCATCATATTCATAATGACCGCGTGGGTGCAACGTGATCACCAACGTTAAATTACTATTGGTTCTATACAGAAATATAGAGCTTTGCGACCATCTGCGATTGCCAAAGATATCGGCTGTATTTCAGTGTCATACCACGATACAAGTTTAATAATGATACTACGTTAAGTTGTGCGGTGGACAAAGTGAATTTCAGTAGATCAGCAAATTTATCCTTGTCCAATTTGCATATTACAGGTTTCGTATGCAATACATTTTATTTAATCAATCACGAAACAACAATTGAAGGTGGCAGTTTTACCGCGTAGAAAGCAATTACATGCAATTTGCGAGGGTTGTTGCAAACAAACGTCGAACCGAGGTGGGCAACGGTTACGAAGCAAGCTGGGGAGAATAGTTATTTATTCGATAGGAGTTAGAATATATTGGATCCCATTCCCGATTGACTACGCAAACAAACGGGAGCGCTGTCAATAGCAGGCCCGGTAACGTTTTATCCCCCGGGAGAATGAACCGGGCCGTTCAAAATGGATTACCAGTGCACGCTGCAATTCGCTATTTCATACAAAGCAATTTTCGTACTCGCTTTATTACTAATAGCAAAGGAATAATAGTTACAGATCCATCCCGCTAGTACGTTGTACTATTGTTAAAGAGATTGCTGTTAAAAACTTTATAATTTAACGTTTATTCCTCTAACTTAATATCATAGACCGGTAACTTTTAGCTTTACCTGGCGTTTATGACCAATTATAACAAATAAAATGCAAATTAAAATTTATATTCATTAGTCGAAATCAAAGACTTTAGCAGTTCGATAATATAGCAAAGAACCGTGAACAATTTTTTTCAATAATCTTATCATATCGGTTACAAACGCACGAGACTTTTGTAGGTATACCTAATACGTATCAATTTGGAAGAATAAAAATTAAACAAATACGAGAACTAATTATTTTTTAAAACGATATTAATGTCGAACTGCTACAGTCATAGAAAAGCAGATAAATAAATAGAAAGCAAGTTACGAAGTATTAAATGAACTTAAACAAATTACGAAGTTGTGCATTATTAGTTACCTTGTAGCGGCCCAGTCGAATGGTTGTCTGATACAATGAAATGACGAAGTAACATAGCATTAATATCATGACAATATTACAACTATAAGCCTCTTAACGATGTGACCGATATCCAAGCCCAACAGTGGGGCGTACAATGAGCTGTAAACGTTATAAGGTGCAGGTGGTATAGTTTTCAGAAGCTGAAATTGAATATAGCATTTTGAGAAATGGCAATAAGTCGCTATTCGACGACGTGAGTCCCTACAATGATGTTATCTAGTTCACTAACTGTAAAAAAGCAAGGCAGAATGAAATATTAGTTGAGCCTTTTTGATTTTCGTATTAACGGAGTTCAATTCAAACTGTTATTGGATTCTAATTATGTCCTAAATGCGTTCGTAATGGATTCATTTAAAATGTATTCAATGAATTCTACTCAAGCTTTCGCTTTAAAGTTTACGAGTTCGCATCCGAATTCATCATCATTTTAAATGTATAGGAATTTAAGACAAGTTTAGTAAATTTTTATGCATTTTTAATGACGTTTTGTTGTTCGTATACTCTTTGAAAGTGCACTTGTGTAAGTTCACTTGAAATAGGTCAAACACTATGAATCCTATGCAGGAGACTTGAGTATAAATTTTGAGTAGAAGGTATAAAGCTCGTTTTTAGCTAAACATATTGATTGAAAATATCCAAGCTCGATTGACTGTTGTGCTCGTAATGTATCACGGGATGTTTTGCGATTTAGGTGATTATATAATTTAAGACAAGTGTAAGTGCTGCTATTGAGAGGGCGAGTTGATCTGATATAACCCATAATTCCATCCAAGTGTCTAAGATCAAACGGGAGTCGCGTGCAAGGAAACGTAAGTTAGAGTTAGTGTGGAGAATGTGATTGTTGATGTGTGTTGTTGTGTCGATGTCGTGGAGGCCACCGACCTGTTGGTCAGACGTCAGTCTCCATGGCCTCGACGGCGTGCAGGTGGTTGACGCGCACGTGGCAGAGCGCGCGCGGGCGGGCGAGCGCCTCGGCGCGCTCCAGCCTCTGCGCCTCGAGCGCGCGCTGGCGGCGGGCCGCGCGCGCCGCGATCACCGCCAGCTGCTTCTGCAGCTCGTGCTGGCGGAGCTGCCACCAACATTTTTATTTTTTATTTTAAAGCCCAGCAAACAGGCAGACGGGCCACCCGATGGTGAGTGGTCACCGTCGCCTGGACACCTGCAACATCCGAGGAGTCGCCAGTGCGTTGCCGGCTTTGGAGGAGTGCGCTTTTTGC